>UXSR01000182.1:0-62237 GCA_900604375.1 Mesocestoides corti
GTGCGATAAGATCAATTTATCATGTTCACTTTAAGTTTATTTCCTGTCACACTTATGTGGCAACCATTTTGCGTAATGTGTATGCAGAATATGCATCTGATGATTACCATCGCATACATTAGTCATCAGCTTCAGGTAGATCTTCGTCTAGTGGTTATGTCATGTCATGCAGTCTCACTGTTATTTTTACAATATCCACGAATATGCAAAAATTACAAAAAAGTTTACGTCTACCTATTTCGAGATGTTTAATATTTCTGGGTAATCAGGAAATTGTGGCTGAAGTAAACACGAGCATTGGCACATTTATGTGTCCCTCTTGTTGCCAAATTTAACAGACATCAGCATCGTTCTCTAAAACCGTAGTGCTTTTGTCTTAGTCATTCGAATGAAGAGCAAAGTACTCGTCGATAGTTGCCACACAAACCTGTGCAGGTGTTGGTTTCGCAATAACAGGCTTCTTTTCCAGAGTAGACTTTTGATACTGGTTTAAACGGTGCGTCATTAATTGTTTCTCCAGATTGTGAAATATATTCCTTGGTTTTATATTCAGGGTGAAGTGTTTGGTTTTGCGGGTTGTAAATGCAATTGACCAGCCACATTTGGGCCAATGCTTCCAATTCATGTTAGTAGTCCTGTGGAAGTGATACATGGTAATTACACACGTTAAATCACATGCAGGTGCCATTAATTTTCAAATAACTCAATGGCATGATTGCCTAAGCGCGATAATTGATTCATATTAAGGGCAACAATATTGACCTACTGTCGATATATTTCCGTCAATACCACATGTAAGCAAATGCAGCACAATTTACACATAGGACACACGGTTTTATGTTTCATGTCAGGACTGGTAAGCGTAATTCTTTAATCTGCCATTAGTTCTGTTGACATTAAGGCATAAATGAGCTGACACTGTCACCTGGAAACTTACCAAGCCTAGTGAACATCACAAAACGAACAATTAGCATCATGTTGCTCGCGGGTGGTTTAACCTCTTCTCGTATCTTCCTGTGCACCTCCACTACTCTTGCACGTTCTTCCTCTGAGAGGTGTTGGACCTCATTCCACCACATCAAGGACACCAAACAGGCAAATCCGATGCTCATAGGGATGTTGGAATATATAGGTACTAGCATCCTTGGGTGGAGACAGCGCGGATCCATGTGACCCACATGTTACTGACAAAAACATGTGTTTTGTGTAATCTTATATTACTAACAACCAAATGCCTTTTTTTCGGCAAAAGTGAAAGCCATGGCTTCAACTAGCGACTTACGCAGGCACTCTCCAGAAGAGGCTCAGAATCGTTTAAGCTCTAAATTTGTAGTATTTTCACCAAAATTTTTCGTTGCCATATCTGCTTGATTACTCTTCGGCATTGAATTGCCAGCTTACGCATTGTAAACTCCTGTTCTGAATCGAAGTAGGCGGTGATGCGTCGGTAGTTGTATGTATGTTTCAAATTGATTTGCTTCCTTGTTTTCTCTGGTCGTTTGTGCCAACCCGTGCCAATCCGGCATGCGTTTTGGTGTTACAGACAAAATACAGAAGCTGCAGATAAATTCGCCTGCGTCAAGGATGTATTAAGTAGTGAGGGCTAGAAATTGTTGCAGACCTTTTTTGAAGTGATCTATTCTAATTAATGATGGTTTCAAGTAACAAACGAATTTTGTGTTGACAACTATTGCCACATTTCCCTTGAACAATAAGTAACAACTGTCTTGCGTACATTGGATTCATAGATACATTTGTGTCTTGTGATTAGCCTTTTGTTATTGGTTGTACTAGCCAACATCGCACCGTGGACTGTAAAGCTTTAGCAACAGAATTTTAATTGGGGGTCACACCAAAATAAACAATGCAACTATTAGTTTAATCTCGGCCTTTTCGCAACTGGAGATCGTTTACGCACAACTATTGTTATTATGGCAAAAACATATGCAGGAGTAAGCTGGCGTTTCCGAGTGAACACAAAAATAAATGCTTCTTTTTTTTAAACATTTTTCATTTGGCTCCATTTAGTAAATCAATACAATGAATTTTTGGCATGTCCATTAGTAACTATCTCACTGCGTTCTGTGTCATGGCAGCACTTTTAAACCGTCAATAGTACATGCACAGCAATATGCAAAACAAGATGCTCTTTTGCAACAAGCAGCAGAAAGCGTTGGCGGGAGATGTGAATGAGGCTAGCACAAGGTGGCAGAAATGATTGGTTTGACTGGAACTAGCTCAAGGTCGTTTAGAACTGCCGTTGAAAAACGGCGCCTAAAGCAAAACCATATGCAAAATCATGACTTATTGACTACGAAGCAATTCTGTAAATTTCATCACCATAGTCATTGCGCGAATTGAGCCAATGAAGTTGGTGTGTTAACTGCACCACATGCAGAACACGCGTGCAATGGTTTTGAGGTCACAATGTTGTGACAGAGGGTAGGTCGGATTGGAAGCAGTCCTGCCATGGCAGGTGATGACAACCACAACAGCATAGAACCTAGCTAAAAATGGCACAGTCAGATATTGCCAGATAATATGGCGTGGTTTAATCGCATAGTAAGAGAAGTTGTCTGCGATTACTTGAGCTACGTGGCTTTAATCGACTCCAGTTACATGAATTTACTTTGATCGTATCCTCCATAGCTGCCGCTTAGCATTTTTAATTCGCCTTCGCCTTAAACACTTGACCTGCATTTTTGGAGGTATATGGTGCTCCAAGGGTGCATTGTTCTGCCAGTAATAAACAGTGGTAGACCCAGACCCTCTTGATTCAAAGATCACGGATGCAGAAACTTAAATATTTTCTAGGATCTTCAATCTTTGTAGTTAGGGTTTGAAGACGCACGGACAACATTAAAAAGCACTATGTAATAAGGTAATACAACCCTGCCACAATTTGTGCATAAGATCTCACAATTAACTTAGCATGCAATTCTAATTGGATTTGATTGTGTTACACCAGAAACACGAAATTTGCAAGCCTGCTACAAATTACATTAATGTCAAAAAGTAAGTGATTTTGTTTAACTTTGAAACTAGTATTTTAAAAATGTTTGCCGTTATTTTGCCTAGGTTCCACTTGTTATATTAGTATAACTTAGTTTGCGAGGGATTGAACTCTTTGTTTTGTAAGGTTACATGTGTGCCTAGCCGCTGTGGCTGCAAGGTCACCAACTATACAAAAATGCGCAGGAGCAACGTGATTGATGCAGTTAACTAACCAATGCGGCTTGAGTGAACTAGTAAATAGTAAATTATCCACTAGGTGAGGTGTGTCGTGAGGGTGGCAGGGGATGTGCGTGCACTCCGATGCCTAATCTTAAGCGCTCGAATCAGCGATGTGATCGATGAGATGAGGAGTCGTGACAAGGATGACGAAATCTGGTAGTACACTGAGGGAAGATGTCTAGGTCATATATACATTTAGTTACATCAAATGTTGTCAAATGGCTTCCAAGAAGGAACGAGAGCATAATTTAAGTAATCAAAAGGCACATATTTAAGAGTTGCATATGCAAGTGGATGGACCGTTAGTCAGGGATTGGTTAACAAATAGGTCGAATTTAGTATAGAGATCCGACTTATTATGTCAACATACTTGTTGAATTATCAACTTATCCTAGGTTTCTTTACTACTGCTGGCGACAAAAGAGTACCTTGATAATTTATTTAAAATATTGTTTCCACATGTATACAAGAAATTATCGGCTTATTTGTCTAAGTAAATCCGTTCATTTGAAAGAATATTTTTTGCACAGTAAAAATGAGCGTAAGTAATTTAATAATTAAATATGCAAATATTGCAGTGATCATTTCGGCATATCCTGCACACAATATATCAAACAGCTGACACATCGCCACGTGTACACTGGGATGATTTTCCGAAATCTATCTGCAAATTGTGGGTTATGATGCGATTGTATAAATTCCTTATAGCACTAGTAGCAATCATGCAATGTTACATCACTGTGTTTAAGCTGAATTTACGGCGTAATGTTTTCTATAACTTAATGAGTTATATGCTTGTGCCTCAAAATCTCAGCACAAATTTCTGCTAAGCTTCTGCTGCGAGTCGTGTAAATTCACCCTCGTTAATCCGGTCTCTCCAGTGTTTGTGACAATTTCCTTATCGTCCCCCTCATTAGGACAGATGAATACCTTGGACTATGGCCAAACTTGATGACGTTTACCTAGCTCTCGCTGTTAGCACAATTATGACTCACGGTTTGGTGAAAATCTGAGCCATAATTACACATCCGCAAACTCCACGCATGACATATTGACACCAATCCAGTTGACCTCTGAACCAAATGGTTGTGCCTGCGTCCTTTCCGGTCTTATTCTTCTTTATTGTGTGTAGCAAGGTGGCGTAATCTGGTCAGATCCAGGTCGGTGGCACCAGCGACGTTCAAGACGATATGCTGGGGCCCACAACACTATTTTACGTAGCTGATGTACAGAATAAAAAAATGCTCTTCTCGTACTTTTTAAAAATGACAAGAAATATTGCCCAGGATTTTGTATAATTTTTTTTGTGAAATTAGCCTTGGGCTGTTTATCGTTTGCAGTAAGCCAAGATTTCAAATTTATCTCATAATGTCGGTCGTCACTTGCGATTTGGTAAACATTTGCTATGCAGATGATAAGCATTTCGTTTGTGGATATTCTGATTCCAAACAGGAGCATGGATGATGAAATTGGCACATCAAAAGCGTTTTGCGAATGATTCATACATTATTCTAATAACACACACACAAACTTTCATATTACTAAATCAATTTTAGTGGCAGAGTTTTATTTATCTACCTAGCTTTAGTGGATGAGAGCAACGCATTTGACTCAATGCTTGTGAGCTTTTCAATAACACATTTAGTTTGGACACTTCGCCTAAAAGTAGAAGGTAGCACAAATGTCTCTGATGATAAGTATAAGCAAATGCCTCAATGTAATTCAGTTTAGGTTTTCAACGTTGCCAAGAAAAACTATTGGCTAAATGTTTGCTTTAGTAGATGAAAGTCAAAATCTGCCGCAAACACACGGCGGGGAATATCTATAGTGGACTGACAGCAACCTCGCGTGTGTGATGCCTGCATGAGGGCCCGAGTGGACCAATGACTCACCTCTTATGATATTGGCCTTTGTCAGAATTCGACTGTTACGCACGCGTACCCATGCGCCTACAAAGCCACTTGGCTGGTTTGACACTAATAAACGGTCGTGATCTTTACCGCTTAGTCCCCTTTCCTTGGGTAGTATATTGGTGTTAACTAGAAAGTTGTATGTTAGTGCTAAGTCTCTAGCCACTACAGTTCTATACATTAATAATAGTCTGTATAGCTGCGCCAAATATTCAACTTCATTTGGACAGCATCCAGAATGAACTTCCAACCGCAAAATGCATTGATTACAACTGTGAATTATCAGACGATACTGAATACCACTACCATCTTGAGTGTTAATCTGATATAAACTACTTTTTGCTTTTTTAATATCTTCTTTCATTTGTAGCTCTATCGCCTAGAATACCCAAATAGTATACATGGTATGTTCACAGACAAAATACCGGCATTGATGTTACAAACTTTGAGCTAGATAATAAATGTGGTCTAAATAGAACGCTTGGACACAACAGTCCTTGTTAGTTCAATGTCTTAACACAAAAGCGAAGGTAATTACAAGGGTTGCCTAATGCCCGTGCATGGCCATATCTTAAAATGATTTAACAGGCTTACATCCATTTATGAAGCAGTCATCAAAATCAGGAAAAAAAATTGCTTTGATGCTTTAAATACTATAAGTGGGAACAAATTGTTTCGAAGGAAGGCTGACGGACAATGAATTGAACAAAGTAAATTCACTTTTGCGCAAACCTTCATTTGAATCCTGTTACAAGCAATGTATGGCATCCTAGACGCATAGTATTGCATTTGAACAAAATCCTTGTTTTAGGCGAAAATTGAATTCGTTACCATAGATGATTGCTACCTGCCACACTTGATGTATTGTGATTAGTAAAATGTAATTACTGCATGGCCTAATTTGTAGATGGCAATTCCGATTGCACTTAGTGAACCTGGAAAAAATACGATACCAGTGGAATGGGCATGTTATTGCTTCCCATTTGATTTGTGACCATAAAAACTAAACGTGCAGTTGAACAAAACTACCTCAGCAGAGGACACCACAATTTCATAAATGATGCTTGTTGTGATGTGTAAAAAGCACGTAATTTACTAACTGACAAACCGACTATTAAAACGTTTTTTTTTCTCTCATTCACGCTACCATTTTTACAACTGTAGTAAAAGAAGATTATATTTTTCCAAGTCAAGTATTCGAAGATAGGAAGATTGCTCAATTTGAAATGTTTCGCTAGCCAAGTGGATTCGAAAAAAATAGGTACAAACTTAACTGGTCGGTTGAGTGTCAAGCAAGGAAAACCACTGCAATGAATGCGGACAATAGAGCATTCACTGCCGAAAGCCTTTTGGAGATGGAGGTTGTTGTCTGTGATTGGCTTGTTAACTGGTCTGTTTCAATTGGCGATGCTTGAGATTGAAGCATACTAGCATCGCCGGACTGTTTCTGCACTAATTCCAACGGCACTTCTGCCGCAATCGTCGCCTTGTGCCTTTTTGTTGGGCTAGTCGCTGGTAGTGTTAGGATCAACGGTTTCACCGTAGGGCTAAGCATCTTCTGTGTTTGAATGAGAGGCATCTTGGTTGTGCTTGTCCCTGTCTGTGCTTGAATGGGCGGCTCTATCTTTTCCAAGGAATCAGTGGCAACCAAGTCTTCTGGAGGCTCACTTGCATACGGCACAGCTCCTGGCGTTGTCAGTTCAGTGCATTGCTTGCGGAAACAGCCCAGACCTTGAGGGCATCCACTGCAAATTGACCCGCTTTTATATGGCCTCTCGTTCGAATTAAGGCGACTGAAAGTGTATTTTAATTTTTTTAAGCCTTCTATTATTTGAATACCAAATTAAAAATATTTTTTCTAGAAAATTGCCATCAGTTATGCCTAATTGGAATATACGAAAATGTGCATTTTGCATTTGCAAGATAAGCAGGCAATCAGCTTACACAGGTTTGTAGAGACAGGCTATAACGTGTTGAGGTGTGGTCCAAATATCGCTACGTTCACATCAATGTCGATAGCAGCCAACTTGTTGCGATGTCGCCCAAATAATCTACATAAAACACTAAATTAAATTTACAATCTGTGCCTGATAACAGATAAACCACGGTAACTTTGGTGTCTGCCACTATCCTCAGAGAACGCCTTCGCTTGATGTGAATCCAACATGTACAGCTTAAGACTGACATCAAATTCTTCACTCAGCAGCTTATCATTCGGCTTGAATCGTAGGGCATTTCACTCTAAGGTTTTTCTTATAACGTACTTTAGTTAAAATATATCCGAGAATTTGATATATATTATGTCCGAGCAGCCTGCACATGGAATCTTGATTAAAAGTAGATTCAAGGCTGATTCGTCTGGTTTCTTAGACTTCATTTAGAGTCCAATTTGTCACTTATTTAAACATGCTAGCGAAAGTTTTCATTATTCTTTCTAAAGTTAGTCGTCTTATTTGTTAATGAAATCCTCCATTTTGTAAGTAATAGCATTGACAATCAAAAGTTAATACGAACCCGCCGATAGTTGCCACATAAACTTGTGCAGGTGTTTCTTTCATAGTTGTAAGTTTCCTTTTCGCCGTCGAATTTTGACGCCGGTTCAAACGACGCTTCTTCAGGTTTTTTGCCAAATTGCAAAACCGCCTCTACGTCTTTATATTCAGGGTGAATAGATCCACTTGGCAACGGGTAAGTGCAATTGCGCAACCACTTTTCGGCCATTTTTTCCAGTTCAACTGAGTAGTTCTGTGGAGAAAAATGTGCAAGGAACTGTGACTTGATGCAGTGACACATGTGGACACTTAAGTATGCGGTGATTTTGCTCTATTCATTTTTTGCACAAATATTTTCAAATGTAGTTGTCCTATGATTCACATTCAAACATGTCGGAAATGTGATTGCCTTAGAGCAATCATTGATAAATATAAACGTGGAACACACGATGTCATGTTTTATGCCAGACATGATAAAGGGGATTCCATAATCTGCAGTCTGCTCTGCTAACACTAAGGCACGAATGAGAAAACTCTCTAATAGATACTCGCCTAGATCAATCTAATGGATATCACAAAACGAACCATCAGCATCATGTTGCTCGCGGGTGGTTCAACCTCTTCTCGGATCTTCCTGTGCACCTCCAATATTCTTCCACGTTCATCCTCAGAGAGAGGTTCAGCCTTAGACCACCATACCAAAGCCACCAAGCAGATTAATCTTAGCATAATCACTGTGACTATTCAGTGATCACAATAAAATAGGCAACGTTACCTTGCATCTTGCAAACACACACGTCCTGATACGTGGAGAGAACAACAGGCGAATGCGATGCTCATAGGGACGGCGAATTATATAGGTACGTGTTATGTGGGTGGAGACATTGAACACCCATGTGACACTCTAGTTTTTGACAAAATATCACGTGTAATTGTGTAATCGTCTATTAATTTCCACATTTAGATGTCTAATTTTAATTAAATTGAATACGGTTTTTCTTAATTATGCGTCGAGAGTTACGCATTATTTTAAAATTAAGTTGCTTGAGTGAATTATCTGGTTATCGGTGTCAATCCGTGGATTTGAACTACCTTTTCACAACAATGCTATTCTTATATTTCTAACCTTTATATTACCTCGTTGATAGAATATACTTTATCTCTCAAGCGTATCCATAGTGCCGTTGATATGATTTCAGTTTTACTAGTAAACCGAATGCCGATGTCTCCATTCAAGCGTAAACATTGGATTTAAATCAAGATACCTTTTGTCGGTGTCTATATTTTGCTAAAATCAAGCTCAAGGTCTCTACGCTAGTGCATCGAGAACTAATACTATTGATAGAGTTCAACCTAGGCAAAGTCTCTTATTAATACAGGTTACCCAATCTCATTTAAAACATGGGTAACCTGTACCTCATTATCTTAATTTGTCACTCAAACTTATACAAGGATTTTATTACACTTGATGTGACTATTCTGATACAATCATACATGCATTAATTGATCAACAATCTTTCGCCACATTTTTCGATGAAAATATTTTACTTATAGAAGGGAAAGCACCTACAATTACGAACCACATACATATTTGGACCTTAGAACTCCAGTTGCCGAAAAATGATTCCAGTCAACCAAGCTTGTGTCGATAGTTAAGGATTATTTTTGTACTGTGATGGCTTCTTCATCATTCACGTGTCAAAGTTGCATGACGAATGCCGTTTAAACCAAAATGCAATGGCTGCTGCCCGATTTGCGGTTACGGTGCCAAATTGTTGAAGACATTTTCTTAGTAATCTATTCTAATCAATGGTGGTCTTAAGTAACTAAATAATTGTTTAAAAGTCAGCTGTGGAGCCACATTCCCCTTGAACAATTAGTAACAATTATTTTGCGTCCATGGGATTCGTAGATGCATTTGTGTCTTGTGTTTAGCCTTTGTTATTGCTTGTACTAGCTAATTTCGTACCTTCGACTGTGGAGCTTTAGTTTACTCTTGAACTTTTCGCAACAACTTAAGATTGTTTTCGCATAACTATATCTTTTATGTCAATAACGTATTTAGGAGTCACCTAGGTGTTCCTAGTAAACACAAAAAAATTTTCCTCATTTTTAATTATTTTTCATTCGGTTTATTTTGTAAATTCAATGCAAAAAAATGCTGTTAATTCTGGAGGCAAGCCATTTTTTTGAAACACCTGATCCAGTTGATGCACTGCACTAGGCAACAGAAAACGCCGTAATAAAATCAATAGGTGCGTCGGCGCTTTGCAACCGGTAATAGAAAGAGTAGGCGGGAGTTGTGAATGGGGCAGAAATGACTGGTTTGACCGGAACTGGTTCAAGGTCTTTAGGAACTACCGTAAAATAACAAGGCCAAGTGTAAAATCATGACTTGTTGACGTCGTAGTCGGTTTGCAAATTTACACCGAACGTCAGTGCGTGCCACGAGACAATGAAGTTGGTGCGTTAACTGCACCACACGCAGAACGCGCGTGCAATGATTTTGAGGTCACGATGTTGTGACAATAGCTGGTTCGGATTGGAAGTGGAGCTGTTGTGGCAAGTGATATCCACCACAACATCATAGAACGTAGCTAAAATTAGCACAGTCAGATATTGACAGAAGGGAAATAACATGGTCTGGTTTAATTGCATTTTGAGAGAAGTTGTGGGAGATTTCCTGAGCTTCATCGCTTTAATTGACCGTAGTTAATTGAAGTTACTTTGATTTAATTCTCTATAGTTGTAGCTTGGCATTTTTTATTCTCCTTCGGTTTTCATCAATGACCAGCATTTTTGGACGTATATTGGGTTCCAAAGGTGTATAGTACTGCCAACAGTAAAGCAGTAGTAGTCGCAGAACCTCTTTCTGCAAAGATCACCGATATCTTTCTCCGCTCTCAAATGGGATTATGTTGATGTGGTCGTTCGCAGTTGTCGGTAGCCATTTTATCCACTGGACCTATTTTCTTGACTTCTTTTTAATTCCAATCCATAAACCTCCTCCAAGAATGTGGTAGTAGAAATCAATGGCCCGATTGCCGCAAAGACCACTGGATTGTGTATCGGCAGCGACATGAAATATGTAAGCTTGCTGACCTTTACATTAAATTAATGTGCACTTGATTTGATGCAACTTTGAGATTCGAATGGTGCTCACATTTACCCAAATTTTATCTGGCTTATATACGTGTTAATAGCATAGCTAATTTCGCCTTGTTGTTCGATGCGTTTACGTCTACAAGTGTGCACGTTGCTTTGGCAGACAGATACACAACCACACAAACAGGCACATAGGCGACGTGATTGATGCAGTGAGGTAGGAAATGCAGTGTGGGTAAGTTAGTAAATGAAGAAGTATCTGATTGTTAAAATGTGTGGTGGGGATGGCAGGGGAGTGAGTCCACACCGATGCCTCATCTTACGCGCTGGCACCATCGATGCGGAGGTGAGTAAGGGCTATCAAAGGGACGACTAAATCCTGTGATATAGTGAGGGAAAATTCCATGCCGCATATTTCTTTGGTTAAATCAAATAATTTCAAGTAGAAATAAAGAAATACAAGTTAAAGTGACCATATAGCACATATATATCTGCCTAACATATACAAATAGATAGAAGGTTTGCTAGGGCATAGGTTTGTATTGAACAGAAAGCCACCTCGTGTGAATGCTGTGTGTATGATGGCCCGACTTTATTAATAACTTACCCTTTTTGTTATTGGCTCTTGTTAGCAGCTACCTGTTACGCACGGGCACACATACAGACACAAAACCACATGGCCGGTGTGACAACAATAAACGGTCGTGTTTTCTGTCGCCTCTGTCACCTCTCTTCTCTAATTGTAATGGGCTGTAAGGTAGTGTTAACCAAGCCACTACATTTGGAGACCCTAACGTGATGAAACCGCTTTTTTTAACCCCGTTGATTAGTGATATCCGTCGAATTTTTTGAAACTCTCCAATCTGGTAATAATGAGTGACTCTGTTGCTGGAAGCCTCTGCTCGGGAAACAGCGTGTCAGAAATATTTCTCCTGGCGTGAAGCAAATAAATCTTTGTATCAACTGTAACGCTTCCGTCTCTTAATTCCTCAGGTTTTAATAGATTGTCACGTGATATGTCGTAAGGTAGTGCTTAGCGGACCACCATAATTGTGACATAATACAGTGCACGCATTTCAATTCTCCCACGTGTTTTTTGGCTTCCTCAAAAATTCCTATTTTAATGTTTTATCTCACCAGCGATGTCTGTATCAGAACTCAAGACAATCTATTTCCAAATCGTAATTTATTAAATATGGCATGATTTCCTAGTCCTCCTGCATCAAAGTTATCTCTGATAAAACCACCGAATTCATTTTCGTTTACAATGACCTGACATTCATAAATTATGTCCATTCTTATACACTGATAAAACCGTATCAAAAGACGCCGATTTAAATCAGGTAACTTGGAGCAAATGTAAAAAAAAACAACTCTTTCCTATATTCGCAGTACACCACGTCTATTTGTGAATCACAAATGTTGGGCAACATTTGTGTGAGTTCAATTAATTATTGAAAATGGGCAAAATCAAAAACCTGAATGAGACCTTGATGCATCAATAATGTAAGGTACACAATTTTATACGACGGAAATGCAGCGAGTTTTAACTTTCTTAAAGCTCTTAAACAAAAAAAAATGATACTTAGTCTGATTTCACCTATTGGGTAAATACAAAATTGGTTAAACGCTCATATTTAATTTTTTGTGTACAATGCCTTTTTTAGCCAAACCAGTGATATTAAGGCATTTCAAAAAAGATCGGACAACTATGCACACGCTTTTCATTTCTCTGGAAAATATACATTCGAGCGCATTGTGGCTTGCAACGTATCCACTACGACTGATATACGCGAACGTTCATTTTATATCAGTATTTACTACATGTGATTTATATTTGAGCATCTGCGTTTTAACTATTATCCATTATTCCGCAGAATACCAAACGTACAATAGGTTGTTTGATATAATTTTGCAAGTATATTTAGACTATACCTGACAGCTTACTGACGTTTACTGTATACTATAGCAAAGAATCAGTAACCAGTAATTATTAGAATGTACCCATTTTATCTAGTATTTAGAGGTGATTAAAAACTGTGGTACACTGCGTTATTAACTTTTCTGCATGGATGTAGGTGTTCAGCCGTCCCTTTCAAAGGGCTGAACATTAATTAATATTAAATTCGTTGGTAGTCTGAATCCAATGAAATAAAATGTCAAAATAAAATGTCAAATTGTATTTGTAATCACGCAGCGCTGGCTCCAACTTATGCTAGAGCGTCAGGAATGATTTTTGTAAGTGAAAGCGCCTAAAAGGCTTTTGGATATACCATTGATAGGAACCAAATTTGATGCAGAGCCAATGCCACACCTATATTGGATAGCACAATCGTTTACAATGCTGTTCATTTTTGAAATGCATATTTTGCAGATTGGAGTAGTTTGAGAATGAAGAGGAAAGCCAATGATCTGCAGTTTACGAACCGGTTTTGTCAAATGTATTACGAAAAACGGGTTGTGTAATGGATAACAGTAAAAATACAGATGCACAAATGTAAATCAAATATGGTAAAGATTAATATAAAATGAAAGTTTGTATGAATGTGCCGCAGTGCAGACATCCCAAGCCACAACGCGATTCATTGCAGATTTTAAGAGAGATCAAAAATATTTCGCAGTGTCTATTATTTACAGCCAACTGTAAGAACGCTCGTTCTTTACCCCTCTGACATATTCATTCCAAATAGCCACACTGTTTAGGTGCCCGTTCGTTTCATAAATGCCGTGATATCATTGATTTAGCAAAAATGTATTTTAGACAAACAAGATAGATTGTATAACCAGATTTTTTATTAGTAAATAGTTAAAATCAGGTAAAGTAATGTGTCTTTGTTGAAACACTTTAACAAAATTCAGTCACAGATATTTAAAATTATTTCTGCTCTTATTTTTTAATATAATTGGTTATTCTTTACATTACAAAGCTGAAATAATACAATGACCTATGCCAATGTTTTCTATTAAACTGACATTAAAATTGTTTAAAAATTATTTTCATCAACTTCATGGCAAAGCAATATGAAAATATAAAGCCTTGATTTTTTGAAGCAGTAAATTAATCAATTAAGTTTATGGTAGCAAAAGTAAACAATTTGGTTTAACAAAATCTCCAAAATAATTAACGGTAAACCACCTATTAATTAAAAAACCTAGTCTGCCATATTGAGAATAAATGTCTGCTCACTATGATTTTCAAGAATCCATTAGTGGTCAAGTATTAGTTTGTTAAAATTTGGAAGCAATGAACTAAATATGTAGCCTCTACTGAAAGTGCCACTAATGATAAAATGTGTAAATCTATTAGAAAAAACCATGTATGCAAATATTGATGCTTTTAAATCCGAGAAAGTGATCATGTTTGCATTCCTGTTCAGGAGGTCTTAAACTAATTTATTTCGATTGATAGATGACACATCTTGTCATAAGGTGATGAATAAAATGTTGCGTAAGCCACTGCATCTTGAACTTTGTAAGAAATGCTAGTTCAGATTATTTAATCCTGTAAATAATTGCATCACATAATCAGACAGTGCTAAGCACAGTCAAGAAGCGGCTTCAAAAATGCAATGTGGTAATAAATAGGACGAACTAATACCGAGTATTGCCAATACATTTCCAGTGTTTTCCTTACAACTCGCACATGCCTGAGGCATATTCCACTGTTATATAAAAAGTTATTTCTGTAGCAACTGTTTTTTTCAAAAACGGCTTTCAAAAAGGCCTCATTTGCTTTCATCAGACCTCCTCGGAAACATGTTTACCTAATCAGCGAGCGAACACTTGTTGAGTGGATTTACTCCAGAACACTTAACATTGCCATGTATGGTGTGTATCGATGACAATTCAAAAGGAAAACAACACCTTTTTGACTAGACGATAATTAGTTATTTTGACTTCGTTTCTGTCTGCTTTTTTGCTGCGTTGAGCTGCAACAGGTTTCTGACCAAGGCGAAGATAAATGTTAAAATAAAAAGCGTTGATATTTATATGATGGTGCACAAAAATGCATTAAGAACGCCTACCCATCAATGCTGTTAATAACATATTGCTATAGCCGAAAAACCAAAACGGACAGCAGAAAGTTTGTTGCGACAGTAATTTTAGAAATATTGTAACTTGGTCTAAATGGCAGATGATGGAAGATGGGGCGTGTAGGATATGAAATCAATGATTAGTTATGTTGAGTAAGACTAGTAAATTATGCTTGATTGCTTGTTGAAAGCACACGCGTGTAAAAAAGGCAATCTGTAAATTAATTTCATGATTTCTTATTTTTCAGGTGAACATAATGTTAAATCTTTTAACACGTTGAACAAAGTCTTGCCACTTGTTTTAGACCTAATCGTTTATATTTAGTTAGCAAAACTTGCAGGTTTGAAAGAATGTAAAGAAATATACCAAAAAATATACTTAAGCCATTCTCTTAAGAAAGCGAGTCGCTAGAAAACATGTAAAATATTAAAGTGGTTTGATGTGTCAGAGCAAGCCTAAGTGTACCAATTTGACATTACAGATTTTCTAAGTCTCTTTTTATCAAAAGCGCGGTTAAGAGAGTAAATTGAACATGATATTTTTAATGAATATTTTGATGCTGTTCCACCTTCATTAAAATATAAGTGAAATGTTTTCAGACTTAGTGAAGTAAGTGGTACGTCCTGATACCTCTGCGAAAATGTGAATAAAGTTAGACTTCGGCTTGATGATCTGTCTACAAATAATTCACTTTTGCTTAACAAATAGGTTTGATATGTCAGCACACTTAGACCATTGCTACTTTTTTTACTTTGCCCCTGTTTTTTTATTCAAATGTATAAATTAGGATTGACAAAACGTTCTTAGCTTCAAATCACAAGCGGAATCTAAATAAATTTACTACACAACAAATACTGATCAATGTTTGAAAAACGGGGTGCTATGTTTGCTACTAAAATTCTATATCTGAAATCGGACTGTGTTTGTTTACATTTAGGGGCTGGTGCTATCTGACTTTCTCGAATGCTTGATACGCTGAGCATGAGTGATATTCTAAGTTTGATAGATGCTTTGCTTAAAGGCTGGAACACGTCTTTGACAGAAAAATTCTATCCTGAAAGAAATTATTTATGTAGGTGGAACTAGCGCAAGCTTTGTGTCCAGTCAGTGCCAAAAACATTTTATGTTTCATGCTGAATGTCTAAAGTTTTGTGGATTTTAAACAATTATTAGTTGTCATTTTAATGTAAAGAATTCTGAAGGCTCATGCTGCTGTTTAAATCACGTAGATTAGGCAGAAATTCGTTGAAATCGATGTCATTTTCTGAACCCTAAGTTAACATCGGTTAGTGACAGAAATTCAGCCTGTTCAGCCTAGTTCACATATCTTTTTTTGGTAGATTAAATGCAAGGACGTCTCCATGGCATACCCAACAGTGGCTTTAAGACTAAAATATATCGTAGGTAATTGTGAGTTACTATGGTGACATCAAACACCAAGTCACGCATTATTGGTGGTTCGAGAAACCAAAGTAAATCAGACAGTAGTCGAACACCAGAGCCCATGATATGTGTATTTTTGCTTTGGATTTTTAAATTTTAAATCTAATTCCGATAATGCAATGTTGACTGAGATGCACCCTTGAGATATATTGCACTCTATAACAAATACATGGTTGAATGCAGAAATCTTGTTGTGTGTAGCAATCACATTAATTTGTATGACAATTTGTAAATGTGTTTATGTGCTGGTATGGCAAACCAATTAACCAGTTAGAATTGATTCGAGAAACATTTAAAGGTAGTGCACAATAAATAGGACATTTCTTGGGTAATTTTATGGTCTTAGCGAAAAGAGAGGCAACAGGACATAACATGCGGCATGATGCGTTTCATAGGGGATTGACAAAGTGTTTTCAAATTTAAACAACTCCAAGAATTGGTTCATGCTCTGAGTTTTGGAAATGGCCTACTCGCTCCCAAAACTACAGGTATTCGAGGCAATAAGTCACAATGCTGAACACTTATGGAGAGTTTGCTTTGTCACCAGTAACATAGACCTCATTACATTTAACAGAAGCCAAAAATTCGCAGACGCGGAATAATGCTTTAAACCACCATTATATGTTGATATCAATTTATAGAACATTCTGTTCAAAGGTAGGGTCATATGCTCGGTGGGTAGAAAGTGATATGCACGAAATAGGTTGTAGGCTGATTTTTAGGTCATGTTTTTTTATGATTAAAAAAATAGGTAAACTAAACTACATCCAAAACGGCAGTTACCATGCTATATATATTCTCAAATAAATGGCGGTTGTAAGTCAACGTAGCTGGAATGATCAATTGTTACCTTATTTATCACATTGCGTTAAAGCATTCCGCTACATTTGCAAGGCAAAGTCAACAATTTTTATTGTAGATTGATAGAAACAAGTCCGTTTACGATTAGGTAAATTTTGGAGAAAAATGCGTCCACAATTCCAGTCAGATCTCATATTTTGGAAAATGAAATAGTTAAAAATTCACAGTTGCACATTTGTGAATATAGTAACCCGGATAAGTAATGCGTTTGTACATTGTAATGCTCACTTACATAGGGTAGCAAGTAGTTATCATTTTGATTCTTAATTATAAAATATTTCGGTGTTTTATAAAACGGTTTTAATGCGCTGTGATCATTTTACTACTTAATGGGTGACCAGTAGCAATATATATATTGATTTTTGCGTTTCTAGATGTATTCGGTTTAAGGATATTAAAAATACAACTTCATTGATAGACAGTGCTTCCTCGAAACCACTTTTATACGAAATAATTAGCTTAAGTTTTGTTTGTAGTCGCCTTGACGCAACAAACACACTAAATTCTGATATTCGGCGTTACTTAAACTCAAGTAACGTTAAAATTAGTTACATCTGAAAAAGCTATATCTGCATTTTCACTACGTTTACTCATATTGTTTCACTATACTTGAAGTAGACTCAAGGTGAAAGACTAACAGAGCTTCAAGGCTTGTTTGCTTTGAGTAGACAATAGCAGTTATGAATGTGCAACCAACTGCTGCTAATATATATGTGTGTATGTATGTATTCTAGGAAAACTCAAACTGAAAATGTTTACAAACATATTGATTATTTTCGAAGAATGTCAAAGTGGGTGCAGGTTCTCATAAACTACACCCTTGGACCCATTTTATGACCCAACTAGAATCGATGATCTCGTACACAGGCGACTAGCATTAAATGAAATAGGCCAATGCATTACGGATCTCTATTTGACTAACGAAATGCCTATCCTGGCCCTCTCCGTACACCTAGGTCTCGATGTTAGCTCTATCTATGACTCACACATGCGAGGAATAAATGCACACACCAAAAGGCTACACTCAACGCCTCGGCACCAAAGTGATTGAGCTCTGAAGTAAAAGGTTGTGCCCACGCCCCCTCCGGTCTTTTTCTTCATCGAGTGTACCAGGGAAACGGAACTGATGTAGGGTAAAATACGTTGCCTTGGCGGGGTTCAAGAACATGACCTCACGCCCACAACAGCTCAACACGTTTGTTCACAGGTCTCCTCAAAATCTCTGCATGACCTCGAATAATTATTCCAAGATTAATGTTAGAGAGACATAACGCCATTGAGTCTAGATTACCAAACCCAAAATTCATTTGACAGACTGAGGATATTTATAAGGCGTTGCACGATGGCCGTCAGGTGACCAAAGCGCTGTAGTTTATACTAATACCTTAATTGCATCACATGTGTTAATCATGGCAATGAGAGAGATCACTTGCCTTCTGCTGCCATCGCTTTATCTGCAATACACTTTTCTTTCTTGCATAGAATGTCGCAAGCATAAAGTAACACTGGACCTGTATCAGGAATTTGTGGGTTAAGAGGTTTGACTCTAGCATAACCATTTATTTGCAAGCATGTAGGTAAGATACCAGATATACATTACAATGGACGAACTGTGGATATGGTTAAACACACATTTTAACCATGAGTTTGTTAGAGATTCAACACAGACAACCAGTACATATAATCAGGCCGTGGAATAAACCTACATGGAGTCTTATCAATTTTCCCTAAGATGATTAGTGAATGATATAGTTTAGAAAACACCGTGAAGAACAGCCAAAGACGTAATATGTGCACCACATTCAGGACACGCGTGGAATGTTTTTAAGGTCACGATGTTGTGACAGTAGGTGGTTGGGATTGGAAGTTGAGCTGTTATGGCAAGTAATGCCCGCCACTAATGCATAGAACTTAGCTGAAAATATCACAGTCAGATATTGACAGAAGTGAAAAAACAGGGTGCAGTTTAATTTTGTGTAGTGGTCTAAGCACAACCTTACAACCCTCTAGTAAACAGCCCGAAACAATCCGAGAAGAGTGGAAAAAGAGGCAACAATGAATACGACCGTTTATTAGGGTCACACATTTGGAGAGAATTTGTGGTGATTTACCGTTAAATGAACTTACTCTGATTTAAACCTTCATAGTTGTCGCGTGGCATCATCAAATCTGCTTCGTTTTTATTAAATGAAGAATATTTTGTTTTAAAGGTGTATATTTCCACAAGTAGAAAAGCACTAGTAGACTCAGACACTCTTGATGCAATGATCGCGAATTCAGCTGCGTAATCATATTTTAGGTTTTTGCAATCGGTGGAGGTATTGGTCAAAAGACACATAGAGAGCAGTAAAAAGCACTGTGTAATGGCACAATACAAACAAGCGACAATTTATGCCTAAGATCTTACAATTACAATTCTACTTGGATTTCATTGTTTTACACCAGCGACACGAAATACCCAATCCAGCTGCAAATTACATTGATTTTAGAATTAAAGTTATTTCGTTTAACACTGAGACTCGTACATTATTTATATTTACCTTTATTTTACCTAGGTTACACTTGTGGTATTATCATACCTTAGTTTTCGAGGGATTGAACACTTTATTTTGTAAGGTTACAAGTGTGCCTGCACCCCGATGCGCCATCTTACGCGCTCGCACCAGCGATGTGATCAATGAGATGAGGAGTCGTGACAAGGGTTATGAAATCTGGCAGTAGATTGAGGAAAGGTTTCTAGGCCACGTATATTCATTTGGTAGCATCAAATTATGTCAAATGGCTTCCAAGAAGGAATGCATTTAGTACAATTTGAGGAGCAAAGTCACATATTTAAGCGTTGCTTTTGAAAGTGACTGTAGTGTTTGTCACGAATTCGTTAACATTGAGGTCGAATTTAGTATCGAGATCCGACTTCCTATGCAACATGCTTGTTGAATTGTCAACTTATCCCAAGTTATTTAACCAATGCTGGCGACAAAGCAGTAACTCGATAATTTATTATTACAAAAATTATCTGTTTCTTTTTCTAATCGAATCCTATTATTTAAAAGGATATTTTATGCACTGTATAAATGAGCACCAGTAATATAATAATTAAATATGCAAATATTGCCAGAAATTCGAAAGTGGTAATCAAATCCGCATATCATGCACACAATATATATTGGAGCTGACACCTCGCTGCGTGAATACTGGGATGATATTCTGATATTTAATCAGCCAATTGAGAGTTATTATAAGACTGCACAGATTCCTTATGGCCCTAGTAGCAGTCATGTTGATACATCACTGCGTTTAAATTGACTTTACGGCATGATATCTGTTATAACTTAATGAGTGAATTGCTTGATCCTCTTTCTCCGCTGATTCAAAATCTCAGGACAAATCGTTCCTAAGATTCTGCTGAGTCGTGTTGATTAGCCCTCTTTAATTCGGTCTCTTTAGTCTTTGACACAATTTCCTTATATTCCCTCCCATTAGATCGAATAGATACTGTGGATTATCACCATACGTGATGCCCTTTACCTAGGTCCAAATGTTAGCACATTTACGACTCACGGTTTTGTACACACCCCAGCCATAAATGCACATTCACATTCGCCACACATGACACAATCGCACCAATTTCGCCGAACTCTAAACCAAACGGTTGTAACTCTAATCGAAATTGTCTTTTGTTATCTAGACGTAATAGGTCTTTACCATTATAGGGCACCGCACGTATACAGACGACAACACTGAAAGCAGCAAATAACCTTTCAATAGTTATTTAAAATGTCATTTTCCAAATCAGTTTTGAGCAACCAAATAACACAAAACACAACTACTCATTTTAGCTTATGCCTCGTCACTTAGTAAGCAAATAATTTCATGGCTGAATTTTCACACTTCAATGCGAAAATTAATACTATTATTACTACTATGCAAATGGAAATTTGTGCATGTGAGGGTTTGGGATCCACGATGCCCCAAGATTGTTCGTCGTTGATTTCTGGCACCATTTACACTAATTCATTAACATGCGTTCTACTACGCTTTTTATAAGGTCAAGGTCAATCTTGGCTTTAATTAGTTTTACTTTTGAAAACTCATTCAGCACGTGGCTGATGTGATTAAAGCTTTCTACACGAGCTCTGGTCATTGTCTTGTACTAGCCAGTGGAAGGTGGGAGCTAGCGTCAACAGGGGATCTCGTACCGTTATTTGAATGGTTTTCTGTTTGTTACGGGCAAACGTAGCTGAATGTAAATAAGTTAATTCCTGTCATGTCAATAAAACCAATTTTTGTGACTCTTGGTGTAGTTTCTAATGAAAAGTGGAAGTGCATCTTAAATTAATCACATATATGCATTGTCAAAACATTCGTCTTAATCAAAGGTAGAATTATTTCATTGGTACAAGACCGTGACTGATTGCTGATTTGTTGGTTTCTGCTGGGTTTAAGGTGATTTGACGGATTAGGCTAGAAATTTTATTTTTGGAAATGTCAGAAATATTTATATGGTTATCAGCCTGGCATAGGCCTTAAAACAGACAGCTATCTTTGGATCAATTGAATTCTGTGTCAGGGTAAGGGAATACAGACTAGTTCATTGCATCAGTCTACAAGTAAAAGTGCATATTATGGGTAATAACTTTTAAGTGAATAGCCCATACCATGTCTGACTGACCGAATTCAGGGCTAAAGCTTATGGCAGTACACATATCTCCAAACTTTGGTCAGGTTATGAATAGAAACATAAGTGTTTCGACATGTGAGCCACGTCCGAGAACCAAGGCTTTTCCATATACGAGTTTGCTGATAAGCAATATTAATTCACTAGAAAAGGTTAATCTACGCTTCTAAAACCGGATTTGTTTGACCTCACAATATCAACTAAGAGCGATATACAGATTGACAAATTGAGGCTGAACCACGAACGGCCTAGTTTGTTGTTGTTCTGTTAGTAATGATATCACGCCTCACACTATTAGCAAGACAAAATTTAACGCGCTGAAAGATATAAACACATTATGTTTACCTGATAAAAATGGATTTGTGAAATTAATTTACAGGTAGCGTTTGCTTAGACGCGTGTGCTTTAAGCGAGCAATCAAGCATAATATAGTAGACTAACGTAACATAAGTGAACATTGATTTCGATTGCTGGAGGAAGACAAATTTTAAAATGGAATAAAAGCGGTGACTTGTAAATGATGGTCCACATAAATGTATTAGGACCGCTTACCCATCAATACTGCTAGTAACGTAATGCTATAGCCGCAAATCCAAAATGGAGATAAGAAATTTTGTTGCGACAGTAATTTGACAAATATTGTAACTTTGCCTAGATAGCTGATGCGGGAATGTGTGGCGTCCAAAATGTGATATCTTTGATTAGTTAGGTTACGTTGGACTAATAAATTATGCTTGATTGCTTGTTGAAGGCGCTCGCATTTAAGCAAACGCAATCTGCAAATTAACTTCATCATTTCTAATTTTCTCAGGTGAACATAATGTTACATCTGTTAGCACGCTAAATTGTGTCTTGCCACTTGTGTTAGGCCTAATCGTTAATTTTCAGGAACCAAAAATTCCAGTTTTGAAAGAATTTAAAGAAATATACCAAAAATATACCCAAGCCCTTCACTTAAGAAAGCAAGTCGCAAAGAAACATCTGAACTTTTAAAGTGCTTGCGTGCCATCAGATTTTATAAAAAAGTCACATCTACAAATTTAAAAACGGTAATTTTCAAACGATATTCATGTATTCATTTAATAATCATTGTATCGAAACAGCGTTGAACAAAGCCACTCGCAGATCAAGTGCACGTGGTATCTAAAATTTTCCTACTGCGCGATTTCACAAAAAGTCTATGCGCTTCACTACCATCATATTTGTTTGTGATCATCAATTTTCGTATAAAAATTGTTCTTAAAATACAAAGCAAAACTACTCCATAGTGTCTCTCTACATCTTAACTTGGAAATATAAATTTTTAATTATATTTGAAAAAAAGCTCTGGGCTTCATTTCTCTGTCAAATTTAGCCTAACCACTGAAATTCTCTGATGTGCACTTAAATGAATTAGGATCGGTTGACTCTTAGTGCTGCTTGACACAGATTGTTATAACCGTCAAATGTTAATTTGACACACATTATAACTTGGATTAACTTGAAAACGCCGAGTTATGCCAATAACCATTATAAAGTAAAATATTTGCAGTTGATAACACGAACGTTGTTTTAAATGTTTAATTAAATACCTACTAAATTTGTTTTAACTACGTGACTGCAAAAGTTTATTTAAAATTTCAAATTAGGATCAGTTTATTATGTTTATTAATATTTACGTTAAGACAATGTACGAATAGCCTTGCAAAATTTTAAGTCGCTGCCATTCTAAAATCTGTAAATGGCTGATGCTGAATGATGCGGCTGCAACACGTTTAAGCAAACGCAATCTGAAAAATAATTTCATGATTTCTAATTTTTTTCAGGTAAACACAACAAACCAACACCTAACCTGGCCGTTGGTGGTTCAGCCTCAATTTGTCACTCTGTACATCGCTCTTATTAATGAAAAACATTGTAAGACAAAGAATTTATCATTACTTGGAGGTGTTGTGACAGGTGCCTAGAAACGATAGCCTTTTTATGCTACTAAATTTGTTGGCGCAAGCTATTGCGTATTGAATTTAGTCATTATTTTAAGATGATCTGGTCAACTGCGACTCAAGTCGGCTGCTACCTACAGCACTGTGAAAGGAGTAATTACTGGTCGGACTCGACATATATTATGGCGTGTCTCTACAGACCCGCGTAAGTGACTCATTTAACATGTATTACCGTTAGGTATATATCAAGCTAATACGTATGTTATATATAGCACAGTATATAGCAAACACTAGAAGTATGACGATAATCTGCATACAAGCGCATGGACTTTGTAAATGCGTGAGTGTTTCTTTCAGTGTACTAAACGATCAAGAGAAGCCCTTCAAAAGCGGAACGCCTTGCAGTGCGTGCCCAAACCTAAAATTCATTTGACAGACTGAGGATATTTATAAGGCGTTGCACGATGGCCGTCAGGTGACCAAAGCGCTGTAGTTTATACTAATACCTTAATTGCATCACATGTGTTAATCATGGCATTGAGAGATCACTTGCCTTCTGCTGCCATCGCTTTATCTGCAATACACTTTTTTTTCTTGCATAGAAATTCGCAATCATAAATTAACACTGGACCTGTATCATGAGTTTGTGGGTTAAGAGGTTTGACTCTAGCATAGCCATTTATTTGCAAGCATGTAGGTAAGAAAACAGATATACATTACAATGGACGAACTGTAGATATGGTTAAACACACATTTTAACCATGAGTTTGTTACACATCCAACACAGACAACCAGTGCATGTAGTCAGGCCGTGGAATAAACCTACATAGAGTCTCATCAATTTTCCCTGAAATGATTTGAGTATGATATAGTTTAGAAAACACCGTGCATAACAGCCAAAGACGTAATATGTGAGCAAAGATATAAGGGTAAACGTGTACACTTTGTCCATGCTCTTTCAACTACTGTTGGGTGTCTGAATCCACTAATAGCATAGCACATTCCACTTAACGTAACGACAGGTTGTCATTTAAAAATGAAATAATTGCACTGATATTCCTAGTTTGTGTTTAGGTGTTAAATGAAAAAGATTGAGTAGGCTAAGGCAAACCAAGCTAAGCAAATCACAATTGGCTAATGCCGATGTTTTTTTATATTATGAACTTTGAAATGTAAATTAACAAAGTGACAAAGTGGCTAACAGAAACGACGAAACAACACTAACGAAACAACTGGTTTGTAAGAAATTGAGTAATTTTCGTGTTAACGAAGCAGAAGAAGTAGAGTTTTACGGTTAAGACAATGATCATTTATCAGATTTTTTAGGAAGCGAGATGGTTTGCAGTACAATTCGGCGATTGAGTTTTATGAAAGAAAACTCAATGCCGTGAGTTGAAACATGAGAGCATATAAAGCTTAGAGATGCGTGGAGAAGGAGCTTGTTGACCGTGTGTAGCTAGCTTCGTCAGATGGCGTCAGTATTAACCTTCACGGAACATCAATCTTTGCAGTCACCTCCTGGGTTTGAATAAGTTTCTTTTTAGTTGCTGCGAATTCCCCGACCACAGATTCCTCTAGAGGCACCCGCACAACTCCTGGCTTTTTCATTTCGGTGCATTGCTTGCGGTAACAGCCCAGTCCTTCAGGGCATCCACTGCAACTTGACCCGCGTTTGTATGGATTCTCGTTGGGATTAAAGAGACTGAAATGACATTTTAAATTTCAGTGATCATGTTGCCATGCAGAAGCCGTACTAAAAATACCATATGAAATGTCCGAAAGTAGTTATTCAATTGATGACTTGAAGAAGAAACGCAGGTAGTAAAATTACGCAGGCTTGTACAGGCAGGCCATAACGTATAGAGATTTGTTCCAGATATCACTATGTTTACATCGCTGTCGATAACAGCCAACTTGGCGCGATGTCGCCCAAATTAGCTGCATGAAATATAAAACAGAACGCTTTTGTTTGATGTAAATGAAACATGCATAGCTTAAGAAAGGCATCAAATACTCTAGTCGGTGGCTTATCATGTGGCTCTATTTGGATAGCATTTAGCTCCAATGCTTTATATGTAACATACATTCATTTATACACATCAAGAAATTAGTTGTCTATCATTTACGAGGAGCCTCCATATGGAATCCTGATTAAGAGAGAATCAAGACTGATTCGTCCGGTGGTCAGGTTACTTAGAGTTTAGAGTTGTGCACCAGTACTTAAATTTGTCGCTACTTTAAGCTAGTGTTTTCCAAATTCTCTCTTAAGTTAGTCGTTTAATTAGGTAATTGAAAAATGCATTTGTGTAACTAATAATTTTGAAAAACATGGCTATATACGAACTCGCCAGTAGTTTGCACAAAACCCTGTGCAAGCGTTAGTTTCATAGTTGTAGGTTTGCTTCTGGAAGTCGAATTTGGACGCTGGTTCAAACGACGCGTCTTCAAGTACGAAGCCAGATAGCAAATTCACTTCGACGTCTTCAAATTCAGGGTTAGTTGATACCCATGGGAATGTGTAAGCGCAGTTAAGCAAATATATTTCAGCCAATTTTTCCAGTTCAACTGAGTAGTCCTGTGCAGCAAAATATGCAGTAAACTGTGATTTGAAGAAGTGACACATGTAGACCCTTAAATATGTGGTACGTTTGTTATATTCATTTTGGCATAAATATTTTCGAATTTGTTGGCACTGTTATTCACTTTCAAACATGTCAGTAATTTAATAAATATAAAGGTGGGACACACTATGTCATGTTTTATGCTAAACATGATAAAAGTGCTTCTGAAATCTTTAGTCAGTCGTGATAACCCTAAGGCAAAAATGAGAAAACTCTCTAACAGATACAAGCCTAGACAAAATAACGAATATCACAAAACGAACCATCAGCATCATGTTGCTCGCGGGTGGTTCAACCTCTTCTCGAATCTTCCTGTGCACCTCCAATATTCTTGCACGTTCTTCGTCAGAGAGTTGTTCTGCTTCAGACCACCACACCAAAGTCACCAAGCAGATGAATTTCAGCGTGATCACTATAGATTATTAGTAATCAAAGCAAAATAGGCAACTTTACCTTGCATCTTGCAAACTTACTCGTCCTGATACCTGGAGAGAACAGCAGACTGATGCGATGCTCATGGGGATTGGGGAATATATAGGTGCTCTTTTGCGTGTGTGGAGACAGCGTGAATCCGTGTGACACACTTGTTATTGGCAGAAAAGCACGTGCTCTTGTGTAATTTTGCTTTATTTCCAATTTCTTTTTTAATTGAAAGTGAATGCTGCAAAACCAATACAGATGAGGGATTGAATCACGAATGCTGGCAAGAGTCAATGTATCCAAATGTAATTTTTGTGAAAAGTACCACCGTGAACCCTTTTAAGCCTAACGCCTGAATTTTGTTGATGTTCTACGCATATACTGAAAAACTGTCGCTCTAAATGACATCGTTTCATGGCACTTTGGTTGCAACATAGTTACTGTCTTAGACTAGTTTGTTTTAATTTATGGTAATTTGATCAAACTCGATTTATCTCGACACAGATCTGGTTCTGAGTCTCTCTACCTCTGGTGTTTTTTGCATAAACTTGTACTGACGTTGAACTCTCGTAACATTGAATTAACATTGAATTAATTTTAGAACAAACGTTAAATGATCTGGGCATTTCGCCTGCACTATAGTCAACAGATGTGTCACCACCGCAGCAGATTTCAGTTGCATTTTGCTTAATACATGCACCGTAGTTTACAAAACCATGCACTGCAATTTTAGCAATAAATTTTAGCCTTGACAATGCATTCAAAATCACCAGAATCGGTGTAGAGCCGAGATGCTGAGTGTCCTGCGCGCAAGTAAAATTGTGGTATTAAGGCATCCAATTTTCGGTGTTGAGTTATCGTTTACCAAATTTTGCAAAAATACGCAAATTCTGAAAATAAGACCCCATTTAATCTAATGTGTAAGAAATGGGCATTTGCATTCCCGGAATGATTACAGTATATTGATAGCGGCCAGACTAGTTCCCTCTTTTAAAGCTACAATTAAGTCACGTTTATGAAGGTAATGCAGAACTTTGCATTTAAAACTTTTCATCGACGAAGTGCACAAGAAAAATGTAAAAACCCAGCCAGCCGGTTGAGTGGTATTCGAGGAATTTCATTGCAATGAATGCGGATAATTGAGAATTGCCTTCCAAAAGCTTCTTGAAAGTGGATGTTGTTATCTGTGGTTGGCTTGTTTGCTGGTCTGTTTTTGCGCGCGTTGTTTGTGAATGAATCTTACTTGCGTCGCTGGACTGTTTTTTTACAAGATCCAACGGGACGTCTGCCAGGATAGTTGACTGGCCCTTTACAATTGACGCGTT
Source organism: Mesocestoides corti (assembly GCA_900604375.1). Classification (NCBI taxonomy): domain Eukaryota; kingdom Metazoa; phylum Platyhelminthes; class Cestoda; order Cyclophyllidea; family Mesocestoididae; genus Mesocestoides; species Mesocestoides corti. Next base: position 28,047 of record UXSR01000182.1, read on the forward strand.
CTTTGTTGTGCTTATCGCTGTTTGCAATTGGGTCAACGGTTTCTTAGAAGGACTAAACGTCTTCTGTGTTGGAATGAGAGGCATCTTGGTTGTGCTTGTCCGTATCTACGTTTGAATAAATGGCTCGTTCTTTTTTCTAAGGCATCAGTGGCAATCGCGTCTTCTGAAGGACCACTTACATGGAACACAGCGCCTGCCATTGTCATCGCAGTGCATTGCTCGTGGCAATAGTCAAGTCCCTGAGGGCATCAACTGCAACTTGACTCACTTATGTATATCCTTCTGTTCCGATCGCGAAAAAATGAAATTGCATTTAAGATTACGTCATGCATACTATCATACGAATGTCATACTAAAGATGCTATTTGAATAAACAATAATTGAAATATTCGCAATGTACTAATTCAATTCATGAATTACGCATGGGATGCAGGTAACTTACTCAGGTTTATAGAGGCAGGCTATAATGTATCGGGGTGTGATCCAAATAATCACTATGTTCACACCGATGTCGATAGCAGCCAACTTGGCGCGATGTCGACCAAGCCAGCTGCACGAGAAACAAATTCAATATACAACATCTGTGCGATTAAATATATTTATCATGTTTATTTTAAGTTTAGTTCCTGCCAATCCGTGCCATTCAGATATATTTTTTTGGTTTACAGACAAAATACAGAACCTACATATCGATTCGCCACGTCAATGGTGTATAAGTAGTCAGGATTAGAAATTGATGAAGACCTTTTCAAAGCGATCTATTCAAATACATGATGGTCTCAAGTAATTACCGAATTGTGTTCGAAATCAGCAGTTGTGCACGATTGCCACATTTCCCTTCAAAAATTATTAACAAGTGTTGTGTGTCCATGGTATGCTAAGATACATTAGTGTGTTGTGTTTTGGCGCTTTGTTTTTGCTTGTACCAGGTTCGCACCTTCGACTGTGGACTTTTACAACAGAATTTTTATTGGAGGTCACACACCAAATTATGCAGTGCAACTAACAGTTTAATGTTGGCCTTTTTCGCAACAACTAGAGATTGCTTCAACATAAATATTGTTTTTATGACAATAACGTGTTTTAAGTAATCGACATTTTACTTAGTGGACACAAAAAATGTTTTATATTTATTAAATATTTTTCATTGACTTTATTTTAGTAGCCACTACTATGGATTTTTGGCATGTCCATGCGTGAGCACCGCATTGTCTCCTGTGTCCAAGTAGCACATTCAAACCACTAATATTAGAGGCAAGCCCTCTTTTGTTCAAACCCTGATCAAGTAAACACACTGCATTATGCAACAGAGGACGCGCGGAATAAAATTACTAGTTGATGCTACCAGGTGGAGCAATCTATTGCAACAAACAACAGAAAGCGTAGGCTGGGGATGCGACTGCGGCACACACGACGTGGCAGAAATGATTGGTTTGACTGGAATTGGTTTCAAGGCCCTTTGGAACTACCTTTCAATAACGGGGCTTAAAGCAAGGCCGAAGTAAAACTCATGACTTCTTGAAAGCAAAGTTGCTTTTCAAATTTACATCGAGGGCCGGGGCGCGCTTTGAGCCAATGAATATGGTGAGTTAACTGCACCACATTCAGGACACGATGCAGTTCTTTTGAGGTCATGATGTTGTGAAAATGGGTAGTTAGGATTGGAAGTTGAGTTGTTATGGCAAGTGATACCCACCACTACTGCTTATGGCCTAGTTAAAATACAGCAATCAGATATTGACAGAAGTGAAATAACATGGTGTGGTTTAATTTTGTGTAGTGGTCCAAACGCTACCTTACAACCCTCTAGTTAAGAGCCCGAAAAAACCCGAGAAGAGTAAAAAAAGAGGCAACCGTAAACACGACCGTTTATTAGCGTCACGCCAGCCAAGTGTGTATTAGTGTGTGTATGAGTGAACGGATAACAGGTTTCTTATACAGTAACCAATGAAAATGGGATGAATCATTATCACTGTCAGGTCGGTAACCAGGGCTGACTCAGGCGCGATCGCTGTTAATCCGCTATAACTGCATTTTGAGAAACGTTGTGAGTGATTTCCAGTTAAACGAATTTACTCTGATTTAAGTCTTCATAGTTGTCGCTTGGCATTATCAAATCTGCTTCGTTTGCATTAAATGAAGAATATTTTGTTCCGAAGGTGCATATTTCTACCAGTAGTAAAGCAGTAGTGGACCCGGACCTTCTTGATGGAAGGATCACGAATTCAGCTGCTTAAACAAATTTTTGGCTCTGCAATCTGTAGAGGTATTGTTAATAAGACACATAGATAGCATTAAAAAGCACTATGCAATGGCATAATACAAACATGCTACAATTTGTGCATGAGATCTTGCAATTAACTTGCCATACAATTCTACTTGGATTTGATTGTGTTACACCAGCGACACGAAATTTGCAATCCTGCTGCAAATTACATGGATGTCAAAAATTAAGCGATTTTGCTTAACTCTGAGACTTCTACATTATTTATATTTACCATTATTTTACAAAGGTTACACTTGTGGTTTTAGCATAACTTAGTTTTCAAGGGATAGAACACTTTATTTTGTAAGGTTACAAGTGTGTCTAGGCGCTGTGGCTGCAAGGTCACCAACTACACAAACATGAACAGAAGCGACGTGATTGATCTGCATGGTGAGGTGTGTAGTGTGCTATCTTACGCGCTCGAACCAGTGATGTTATGAGATGAGATGAGGAGTCGTGACAAGGTTTATGAAATCTGGAAGTAAATTGAGAAGAGGTTTCCAGGCCATTTATATTCCTTTGGAGGCATCAAATAGTGTCAAATGGCTTCCAAGAAGGAATGCATTTCGTACAATTTGAGTTGCAAAAGTCACATATTTAGGCGTTGCTTATGTAAGTGACTGCAGCGTTAGTCATGGATTCGTTAACAAATAGGTCGAATTTAGTATCGAGATCCAACTTATTATGTCAACATATTTGCTGAATTGCCAACTTATCCCATGTTATTTAACCATTGCTGGCGACAAACAAGTACCTCGATAATTTATTAGAATATTTTTGCACATTTATTCAAAAATTATCTGCTTCTTTTTGTAATTGAATCTTTTATTTAAAAGGCTAATTTATGCATTGTAAAAATGAGCGCCAATAATTTAATAATTAAATATGCGAATAATGTTAAAAATTTGAAAGCGGTAATCAAACTTGCATATCCTGCACACAATATATCTAGCAGCTGACACAGCGCTGCGTGAATACTGGGATGATATTCTGATAATCAATCAGCCAATTGCGGGTTATTATAGGACTGCACAGACTTCTTCTAGCGCTAGTAGCAATCACGCTGTTACATCACTGCGTTTATGTTGACTTTACGGCATGATATCTGTTATAACTTAATGAGTGAATTGCTTGATCCTCTTTATCCGCTGATTCAAAATCTCAGCGCAAATCGTTCCGAAGATTCTGCTGTGAGTCGTGTTGATTCGCCCTCGTTAATCCGGTCTCTCTAGTCATTGACACAATGTCCTTATATTTCCTCTCATTAGAACGAATAGATACCGTGGATTTTCACCATACGTGATGCCTTTTACCTAGGTTCTAGATGTTAGCACATTTACGACTCACGGTTTGGTACACACCTAAGCCATAAATGCACATGCACTTTTGCCACACATGACACAATCACAACAATTTCGTTGAGCTCTAAACCAAACGGTTGTGTCCGCGTCCACTTCGGTCTTATTCTTCTTCATCGCGAGTAGCAGTGGTGCTGGCGAGTTTGAAGACCACATGATGGGGCACACAACACCACGTAGCTGATGTGTAGAGGGGGGAAAAGGATCTACTGTTATTTTAATCTCGCATTTATAAAAGATAAAAGACATATTGGCAAGGATTTGGCATGATATCAGTGAAATCAGCTTTGTGCTCTTTGTCGTAAGAAGTAACCTAAGATTTCAAATTTAACTCAAAATATTAGTCGTCAGTGGCGATTTGGTAGAAATTCCTTATACGGATTAAAACGTTTTGTTTGTGCAATACTTGGATTCCTAAATGCACCATGTATAATGGTTTTGCGAATGCTTAATGCATCATTGGACTAACACACACACACACTCTCTCCTACTAAAAAAAAAACAATTTTAGTGGCAGTTTTATTAATCTATCTGTCTGTAGTAGATGAGAGCAATGCATTTGATTCAATGCTTGTGAGCTTTTACATAACACATTTAGTTTAAATACTTCGCCTGAAAGAAAAAAGTCGGACAAATAGTTCTGATGATAAGTAGAAGCAAATGCCTCTGTGTAATTTAATTTAGGTTTTCAACGTTGCCGAGAAAAACTATTAGCCAACCATTTGCTTTTAGGAGATGAAAGTCATTATTGCGTATAAAACTGCATAGCAGAATGAAAGTAGGTGATAGACATGCATTTAAAACACGTATAAATTCTAGCTCAAAGTCTGCCGCAGTGACAATTACAAAAACAATGGCCAAGTTATGTGTACGCAATTGCACATTGGCCTTTCCGCAAACATAACATACGAAAAGATTTCTGAATTGGTCAGAAAGCTGTAGTTAGGACAGCAATATATAACTGCAGATCATCGAATATTTGTTCAAATTAAATTTTTTGACTTACATCAGGCAATAAACAATTACCGTCTATTTCACAACCAACTGTTCAACAGTTGATTCAGTCTAGCGCCGTTTTTCACGATTCCTTAGAATTTTAATCAAATATTTTCTGACAGCCAGGTTTACAAGATCTCGTCCTTGCGACCATTCCAACTATAAGCATTTACTTGCACTGATGGATGTGATACCGGACTGCAGTAAATTTTACTAACATTCCGAGACACTAAATATGTCAGTTTATGCAAGTTATTTGATTGTATTTTATGTGACCTAGCTAGAGGGCTCTCTAATGCTATTTAGGTGTCATTGGAATCTGCTAATACTGAAGAAATCAACTCCAATCATTTAGGGGCACAAACTCTCTGGTCACAAATTATTTTTGATGAACCCAACTTTCAATTTTGTCTAAGTTTTGATTGAATCTTTTGTTAATGCAAATGATGAAAAATCAAGCTATTTCTTTTTCTACGGAATCAATTAGAATTCGCAGTTCCGAAATAATTATTATGGATTGACAGAAACAACAATGCAGGTAAAGAACCATGCTAAAAATCAGCTAATCTGTTGGAGTAAAACATGAGTGCACATTTATGGTGATTTTTGGTCATAGTAACAACAACGCGCAATTGTTACTATGGACATCGTTTTGTATTGAAGAAATGGTACGCATTTCCCCAAGGCATAGCCTAACCCACTTAAGTTTCTGCATCATTCATTTTAAGGTGTTTACAGTACGCATTTAAGTACATCTTAATCCGCGAGTTATACCCATCCATCTTTCCACACCATTCCCAAATTATACAAAATCAATTTTTTTATGGATTTCGAATTTCATATTTTTACCAAGACAATCCAAGGCAGTTATATATGGTGAACTACAATGCTTGGTTACTTAGTGTAGTAATTTCTAATTTGATTCTTAATTGTATTTTGACTCCCAAGTTAGATAAATAACACTTCAAGTCCGTTTCTTATAATATTACTACTCAAATGGTGAACAGCAGATCTGTAGTGGACTGAGAGCCACCGCGAGTGAGTGTGCGTGCATGAGGGCTCGAGTGGACCAATAACTCACCCCTTTTGTTATTGGCCTCTGTCAGCACGAGTAACCATTCTCCTAAAACGCCACTTGGCTGGTTTGACGCTAATAAACGGTCGTGTTCCCTGTCGTGTCCTTTCCCCCTGTCCTCGGGTAGTTACGGGGTGTTAACTAGAGGGTTGTAAGGTAGGGCTAAGTCACTAGTCACTACATTTGGTGACCTTAACCTGATGAAATCCGGCTAATACTCCTTTGGTTTTCTCGACACGATAAAAAAACACTATGTTTTTGACGCGTTGATTGGTGATATCCGTCGAAGTGTCACAACTCTCCTCTGTTTACAATGAGTGACCCTATTGCTGTCAATCTCTGTTCGGAATACAGCATTTCAGTCAACTTTCTCCGTTACAGTCCCTAAGGCTCGAGTTTGGTTAATGCAAACTGAGGCCTATTTTCGTAATCTGATGATTGCATCCCAGTTCTCTAAATATTTGCATGTTGTTACATCGCTACTGAGAGATGTTGCCAGAGAATTTGTCGACTTGCTGGGAATCCTGCCTTCTAAAAACCCCCGTGGAGATTTGAATGATGCTGCTCTCACGCTATTCATTAGCTTGAACAAGGCCTGTTGTCGACACCTACTTTTCGGTATCGAACTAGTTGACAGGTCTTCTTCTCAACTCCTTCTGCATATACGCCTCTTTTTTGGGATATCACGGTTAAGGAATCCGTTCTATGCCAAAGGTGGACTAAAACTTTCTTAGCGCACATGAACACAATTACTTCGTTCCAAAGTTCAGGCGTACACTTGGATACGCTTAAAGAAATGAGTCATAATATCCACGAATGTCCCCCCCCCACGGAGAAGAAAATCGAACCATTTTTACTGGTGTAGCAGCTAACAGGTAGCCAACCGCCCACTGAGATTGGATGATTTATCGTCTAGACAGCCCCAACAGCGACAGCGCACCATTTCCGTTTCTGCTAGCCAAGTCAACCCACGAAGAGATCCGACCTACCCCTTAAACCCTTTGTCGGCTTTGCTGATTCAGTGCACTTATTGCCGATTGTTTACTGTTTCACATCTAACGCTCTAGGTGGGGAATATCAGTAGTGGACTAACAGCAACCTCGCGTGAGTGATGAGCGCATGAGGGCCCAAGCGGACCAATGACTCACCCATTTTGTTATTAGCCTTTGTCAGCATTCGACTGTTACGCACGCGTACCCATGCACCTACAGAGCCACTTGGCTGGTTCGAAAGTAATAAATGGTCGTGATCTCTGCCGCTTCTTCCCCTTTCCTTGGGTAGTATATTGGTGTTAACTAGAAAGTTATAAGTCAGTGCCAAGTCTCTAGCCACTGCAGTTATATACATTAATAATAATCTGTCTAGTCGAGCCTAATATGCAACTTCATTTGGGCAGCATCTAGAATGAAATTCCAACTGCAAAATGCATTGACCACAACTGTGAATTGTCAGACGATACCGAATACCACTGTCATCTTGAGTGTTAATATGATATACACTGCTGTTTGCTTTTTTTAATATCGTCATTCTTTTGTAGCCCTGGCTGACTGATAAGATCTGAAAGAGCTTCCAGAAGGCAACAAAATATTACGGCAAGTAAAATTTATATGCGAAATTATTAAGTATTCAATAAACCGTAAGTTAGGTCACATAAAATATCATCGAAAATCTTGCTTTAAACAACACATTTACTAATGCCCAGTATCGCAAGTATAAACGTGAGGTAATGCTAAAGATAGAGAGAGTCAAAATTTAGCGATCGTGGAAAATTGCCTGTGAGAATAAATAGAATTAAAATTCTAAGGAATCGTGTCAAATAGTGCAAGACGGAATGAAAAGTTGGTTGTGTAGACAGTCGACGATATGCAGTTATGTATTGTTGTCTCAACTCCTGCGTTCTGAGCATTTAGGAAATATGTTCGTATGCCATGGCTACGCCACGGCTAAATTACAACTGAGCACACATAACTTGGTCACTGTTCTTTGCAACTACCGCTGAGGCAGATTTTTGGGGGGAATTTATATGTGTTTTAAATGCATGTAAATCACCTAAATTCATTCTGACATGCAGCTTTATACGCAATAATGACTCGCATCTCCTATAATCAAACAATTAGCCAACAGTTGTTCTCGTTAACGTAGAAAACCAATACTGAATTACCATGAGATATTTGCCTCTAATTATTATTGAAATTTGTTGTGCTAACTTTGGTTTCCAGGTGAAGTGTCAAAGGTAAATGTGTTATTTATAAAGCTTACAATCATTATGTCGAATTCTTTGCCCTCATATACTAAAGCTGAAAAGATAAATAAAACGGTGGCACTGAAATTGCCTTAGTAATACGAGAGCATACTTGTGTTTTAGAACAATGATGCATGAAGCCTTCGCAAAACGCAGTTGACAAGCCACTGTCATCGTGCATGCTGCATTTTGAAATCCCAATAATGCACAAACTAAATGCTTATCATCTGTAAAACGAATGTCCACCGAATCCCAAGTGACCAATAACATTTTTTTGGGTTAAATTGAAAATCTTGGGTTACCTAAAACGATGAACAGCGCAAAGCTGGATTCACAGAATTTATGCTAAATGCTAGCCAATTTTTCAACTCATCATTAAAAGTATGAGAATTAAATATCAGTAGAGCATCTGTTTTTTTCTGCTGCACATGATCTACTTAAAGTTGTGATGTGGTCTTCAACCTCGCCGCTTCCGCTGACTTTGATATGGCCCAATTACGCTACCCTGCTACTCGCAATGAAGAAGAATAAGACCGAAGTAAACATGGACACAACTGTTTGGTTCTGTGTACCAAACCGAGAGTAGTAAATATGCAAACGACGAGACCTAGGTAGAAGGCATCACGTATGGTGAAAATCCAAGTTATCCATTAGTGCTAATGAGAAGGAATATAAGGAGCAGAATCTTAGCAACAATTTTTGCTGAGATGTTGAATCAGAGGAGAATGAGAATCAGGCAATTCGCTCATTAAGTTATAAAAAATATCACACCGTAAAGTCTACCTAAACACAGAGACGTGACAGCACAATTGCTACTCGGACTATAAGAAATCTGTGCAGTCTTACAATAACTCTCAATTGGCTGATTGAATGTTAGAATATCATCCCAGTATTCACGCAGCGATGTGTCAGCTGCCAGATATATTGTGTGCAGGATATGCAAGCTTGATTACAGCTTTCAAATTTTTAATATTATTTGCAGATTCCATTATTAAAATATTACATGCTCGTTTTACAGTGAATACAGAATTGGTTTAAATGAATGGATTGACTTTGATAAATACGTCGTTAATTTCTTATAAACATGCGTAAAAATATTTTAATAAATTATCAAGGTATGCTTTTGTAGCCAGTACTGTATAAAAAACCTGTGGAATGCAAATTAAGCTAATGGGATAAGTTTGCAGTTTAACAAGTATGTTGCATAGTAAGTCGGATCTTCATACTAAATACAACCTATTTGTCAACCAATCCCTGACTAACGGTCCATCCACCTGCATATGTAACGCTTAAATATGTGTATTTTGGCCACTCTAATTGTACTAAATGCATTCCTTCTTGGAAGCCATTTGACACTTTTTGATGTTACCAAAGCAATATACATTGCCTAGAAACCTTCCCTCAATCTACTACCCGATTTCGTCAACCTTGTCACGACTCCTCATCTCATCGATCACATCGCTGGTGCGAGCAGGTAGGATAAGGCATCGGAGAGCACGCACATCCCCTGCCACTAGCACTGCACACCTCACCATGCAGATAATTTACTATTTACTAGTTCACTCACGCCGTATTGGTTAGGTAATTGCATCAATCACGTCGCTCCTGTGCGTGTTTGTGCAGTTCGTGACATTGCAGCAACAGCGACAAGACACACTTGTAAGCTCACAAAATGAAGTGTTCAATCCATCGCAAACTAAGTTACGCTAATATCACAGGTGTAACCTAGGTAAAATAATCGTAAAAATGAATAATTTGGGGGTCTTAGAGTTATACGAAGTCACTCACTTATTGCCATCAATGTAATGTGCAGCAGGCGTGCATATTGCATCAAATCCAAGTAGAATTGAGTGGCATGGTAATTGTGAGATCTTGTGCACAAATTGTGGTAGGTTTGAAGTAGGCCATTACATAGTGGTTTTTGTGCTTTCAATGTGTTATTTTAATCACAACAACGTAGATTGAAGAGTTTAAAAAAATTCAATTATTTGGATCTGTGATCTTTGCAGCACCCGATATTTTTTGAAAACATCGTACGGTAAAGTCAATTTAAACACAGAGATGCACATGGCATAATTGCAGAATCCCTAATAATTTATTACACGTCCCTTTTTGCAGGTATAAAATAATCGTTCGAACGCATCGATTCACGTCATCAAATTAATCGGTAATTTCTTAGATGCATATGTAAAAACATGTTTTATAGAATTATTAAGGTACTCTTTTGTCTCCGGCACTGGGTGAATAACCTGTATCATGCAAATTGCGCTAATATGAAAAGTTGGCAATTCAACAAGTATGTTGACATATTAATTCGGATCTCGATACTAAAGTCGACCTAATTATTAACGAATCCCTGACTAACGCTGCATCCACTTTTATAAGAAACGCTTAAATATGTGCCTTTTGACCATTTCTTCTTGGAAACCATTTGACAACATCTGAAGTACATTTGGTGAACAAAATACACGTCAATAAATGCAGGTTAAAGGGTTAAAGTAATAGGCTAAATGGAAAATGCCAAACGACAGCTATGGAGGATGAAATTGAAGCAAATTTATTTCACTGGAGTTAAATAAAACGATGAGGTTCAAGAAATCTCCCACAACTTCTCTTAAAGTGCAATTAAACCTCACCATGTTATTTCATTTCTGTCAATAAGTGTTTGCGTTATTTTTAGCAAGGTTCTAGGCTGTGGTGGTTGTTATCAATTGCAATAACACCTCCACTTCCAATCCGAACCACCCACCGTCACAACATCGTGAGCTCAAAATCATTGCACGCGTGTGGTGCATGTGGTTCAGTTAACTCACAAGCTTCACTGTCTCATGGCACACACTGACCTTCAGTTCAAATTTACAAAACGACTTCACCGTCAACAAGTCGTGATTTGCCATTTAGCTTTGCTTCAAGCGCTGTTATTCAAAGGAAGTTCCCAAAGGACCTAAAATTGTTTCCAGTCAAGCTAATCATTTCTGCCACGTCGTGCTAGCCCCATTCACATCTCCCGCCTATGCTTTCTATTACCGCTTGCAAAGCGCCGATCCCATCGGTGGCATCACGAATTTATACTATCACCGCTTCTTCTGTTGCATAGTGCGGTGCATCTACTGGATCAGCTGTTTAAACAAAAGCCGCTTGCCTCTAGAATTAACTTTTTTGAATGTGCTTCTAGGACACAGAACGCAATTAGATGTTTATTCGTGGAAATCCAAAAAGATTATTTTATTGACTTTCCTAAAATAAACCCATGTAAAAAATTTAACAAAAATAAAAAAACATTCTTTTGTGTTCAGTCAGAACACCTAGGTTACTCCTCAATGCGTTATTGCCCTAAAAGAATAGTTGTGCGAAAACGATCACCAGTCGTTGCAAAAAGGCCGAGATTAAACTAAGGGTTGAACTGGTTATTTTGGTGAGAGAAGGTGCGAAGGTGCGAGGTTGGCTAGTAATACCAATTCAATAGTCAAAACACAAGACAAACGTGTATTTACGAATCCCGTGGACGCAAAATGATAGTTAATATTTGTTCAAGGGAAATGTTACAATAGCGGTTCACTGCTGTTTTAAACACACAATTCGTTTGTTACTTGAAAGCATCATTGATTAGAGTTTATCGCCTTAAAAGGTCTTTAAGAATTTTGCACCCTAACCGCGAATCGGGCACCAACTTTTGCATTCAGGTTTAACCAGCATTCAGCATGCATGATTGACACGTGAATGATGAAGAAGACATCACAGTACAGAAATAACCATTAACGAACGACACAATATTGGTTGGGTACAATACGTTTTTGGCAATCGGAGTTCTAATGTCGAAATATATATGTGGCTAGCAATTGTAAATGATTTCTCTTCCTCACGTAAAATATTTTCATGGAAATCACGTGGCGAATGAGTATCGTTCAGTTAATGTATGTATGATTGTATCAGAATTGTTACATCAAGTGTAGTAGGATGCTGGTATAGGAGTGCGTGAAGAATTAAGATATTTAAGTACAGGAATATTTTAAATAAGACTTGGGTAACCTGGTTTTTACAACGTGTTCTTACAAGTAAAGGTATTCATAGGAAACTTCGCCTAGCTTTACTCTATCAATAGCATTAGCTCTCATTGAATCAGCCTAATGGCTTTTAGTTTGTTTTAATATCATCCTGCGCTTTGGCAAAATATTTAAATTCGATGTTTACTTTCGTATGGAGACACCTGTATTCGGGTTACTAGTGAAACAAAAATCACATCAACAAGGTAATAAAAAGGTTAACATATAAGAATAGCATTGTTGTGAACAGGTAGCTCAAGTGAACGGAATGGCACCAACGATCAGTTATAAAATAATGTGCAACACCCAACCCATCAGTACCTACTTTAATTCAGGACAATCGTTTTAACTTTTATGAAAATTAGCGATTTAAATGGGAAAAATAATAGACGATTACACAATTGCATGTGGTATTTGTTAATAACTAGAGTGTCACATGGGCCATTGCTGTCTCCACCCACGGAAACATGTACCTATATATTCCATCATCTCCACAAGCATCGCATTCGCTTGTTGTACTCTTTAAGTATCAGGACCTGTCATTTGGCAAGATGCAAGGTAACTTTGCCTATTTTATTGTGATCACTGACAAGCTTTAGTCATTATGCTGAAATTCATCTGCTTGGTGACATTGTTGTGGTGGTCTAAGGCTGAACCTCTTTCTGAGGAAGAACGTGGAAGAATATTGGAGGTGCACAGGAAGATACGAGAAGAGGTTGAACCACCCGCGAGCAACATGATGCTGATGGTTCGTTTTGTGATGTCCACTAATTTTGTTATACTAGTATCTATTAGAGAGCTTTCTCATTTGTGCATTAGTGTTACCACAACTGACTGCAGATTACAGAACCACTTTTAGTAGGTCTAACATAAAACATGACATAATGTGTCCCACGCTCATATTTATCAATGACTGTGCAAAGGCAATCAAGTTACTGACAAGTTTGAAAGTGAAACAAATGACAGTAAAATTTGGAACTATTTGTGAAAAAAATGAATATAGCAGAATTACCACAGAATGAGTGTCTGCATTTGTCATTACTTCAAATCACTGTTTGGTGCATATTCGTCTGCTCAGGACTACTCAGTTGAACTGGAAAAAATGGCCGAAAAATGGTTTCTCAACTGCTCCTACCCTGAATATAAAGACGTGGAAGTGGTTTTGCAATATGGCCACAAACCTGAAGACGCGTCTTTTGAACCGGCATCAAGATTCAATTCCGAAAAGGAAGCTTTCAAATATGAAACTACCACCTGCACAGGTTTGTGTGGCTACTACCTGCGGGTACGTATTAACCCTTTTTTTTCAAATCCACTACAAACAAACGTATTTTTCATTTAAGCAATGAAAGAACAAACTTAAGGGGTAATAATGAAAACATTCGCTGGCAGGTCTAAATTAGCGACAATTTTTTTGTATTGGTGCTGGACATTAAATATCGCCAATGTAACCTGACCTCCAGATGATGCAATCATGAATCCGCGTTTAATCAGGATGCTCTCGTTTAATAGACGTCAAATTCAGTGATATATTAAAATGTCTGCCCTTTAATTAGAGCCAAGTGATATGTTGCTAAGTAAAGTATTTGATGCCTGTCGTAAGCTCTACATGTTGTATTCACATCAAGCGAAAGCGTTCTGTGAGGATAGTGGCAGACAGCAGGGTAAACAACTTTTATTTGGTAACACGCGAAGATTGCAAATTTGGTTTGGTGTTTTTGTGTAGATTATTTGGGCGACATCTCGCCAAGTTGGCTGCTATCGAAATCGATGTGAACATAGTGAGATTTGGACCACACCTCGACACGTTATGGCCTGCTTCTACAAACCTGTGTAAGTTGATTGCGTCCTTGTCTTGCAAACACCAAATGCCCATTTTAACAGCCAATTTCGTAGGTTCCAATTGGGTATAACAAATAATGTCTTTTATTTGCCATTCGAATAATAGAATGCTTGATAAAAGTTAAAATGCCGTTTCAGTCACCTTAATGTGAACGAGAGGCCATACAAACGTGGGTCAAGTTGCAGTGGATGCCCTCAAGGACTGGGCTGTTACCGCAAGCAATGCACTGAACTGACAACGCCAGGAGCTGTGTTATATGCGAGTGAGCCTCCAAAAGACGTGGTTGCCACCGATTCCCTGAAAAAGATAGAGCCACCCATTCAAACACAAACACGGACAAGCCCAACGAAGATGCCTCTCATTCAAACACAGAAGGTGTTTAGCCCTACGGTGAAGCCGTTGATCCGACCACTACCAGCAGCAAGCGCTACAAAAAAAGCGTCAACTGAAAAGCACCAGGCAACTATCCTGCCAGAAGTGCCGTTGGAGTTAGTAGAGAAACAGTCCGGCGACGCAGGTAAGCTTCATTCACAAGCAGCGTCAATTAATACAGACCAGTCAACAAGCCAATCACAGGCAGCAACCTCCATCTCTAAGAGGCTTTCGGCAGCCAATGCTCTTTTGTCCGTATTCATTGCAATGATATTCCTTGCATAACACTCAACCTACAAATTGTGTTTGTACCTATTTTTTCGAATCCACTTGGCTAACGAAACATTTTAAATGCATGATTCTACATTTCTTTCGCAATATTGACTTGGAAATAAACGATCTTTTTTCTCTGCAATTGTTAAAGTGGCAGCGTGAAAGCAAGATCTGTAAGGTATTTTTTGTCATCGGTTTGCCAGCCAGTAAAGTTAGTGCCATTTGCTCATTAAAGGGAACACCATTTATGAATTCGTCTTGTACTCTGCCTTCGCAGTTTTTGTCACCTGCACTTCTAGTGAATATGGCCTAAATCAAATGATGAACATTAGCACATTCATTTTACTGATATCCTAATATTACCAAATTCCTTAAGTGCAATTCGCAATGTCATTGATAGATTTGGACTCGTCAACCCCGTGCAGTAAAGGAGTTGGAAGACCAATCACGGAGGATATGCGCTTCGAATGTCCCAAATTCATTGTGTTAATTCTTTGCAAATATTGCTTTTTTTCCTTTATAAATGAGGACACTAAGTTTAAATCAAAATCCATAACATGGAAAGTGTGCTAGACTCTGTGTATTTACACTGGATAGCTAGAATATAAGCACTGGATATCCTGAGGCACTGACACTGTAAATATTTGTGTCCTCCTTAATTTTACTTTCATTTCATGCTTACATTTACCAGTTGCGTTTCATCGCTTATTTGCTTAATCATTGTGCATCAAGTCACAAAAATTGCATCTGAAGGACTGCCATTACGAGCCCAACATCAATAAATGCATTAATGCCAAATATGCAGCCATCAGTGTGAGAAAATGCTAATGGTAGGGATGGTCACAAGGGCGCGATCTTAGAAACCTGCCTGTCGGAAAATATAGGATTAAAATTCTAAGTGATCACAGCAAACGGTGCAAGGCAGAATGAACGGTTGGACAGTCGGTTGCAAAAAAACGGGATTTGTTTTTACCAGATGTAAGTAGTGAATTGAACTTGGACAAATAATCGTCGATATACATTTATATATTGCTATCTCTACTCCAGCGTTCTGCACATTAAGAAAAAGAATGTTTGTATGATTTTTAGCAGCAAGGCAAAAGTACATTTGACTACACATAACTTGGTCGCTGTTCTTTGCAATTACCGCTGCGGCAGATTTTGGGTTAGAATTTATATGTTTTAAATGCATATACATCACCTAATTTCATTCTGACCTGCAGCTTTATACCCAATAATGACTCACATCTCCTATAATCAAACGATTAGCCAATAGGTGTTCTCGAAAACGTAGAAAACCAAAATTGAAACACATTGAGGCATTTGATTCTTACAATTATTATTAAGATTATTTATGCATCTTTTCGCTTTTAAAAAGTTCCCAAGGTAAATGTGTTAGTTATTATCTCACAAGCATTGCTGGGTACATAAAAAAACTGTGGCACTAAAATTACCTTTTGTAAAATGAGGGCGTGCCTGTGTGTTAGTACATTGATGCGTGAAGCATTCTCAAAACACTGTTAGCGTATCAATTATATCAAGCATGCCGCTTTTTGGAGTTTAAATATTGTCTTTGGCTTCTCAAATTGTACTAAATACAGTTATACTCGGAAGCCATTTGACAAAATCTGATGTAACCAACGGAAATCTTTCTTTGATTTACCACACGATTTCGTCATCCTTGTCACAACTCCTCATCTCATCGATCACATCGATTGTGCAAGCATGGAAGATAAGGTATTAAAGTGCACGCACATCCCCTGCAACTAGCACTACACACCTTACTAGGCAGATAATTTAATGTTCACTGGATTAGCCAAGCCCCATTGGTTAGTTAACTGCATCAATCACGTCGCTTCTGTGCATGTGTGTATAGTTGATGACCTTGCAACCACAGTGACTAGGCACACTTGCAGACTTACAAAATAAAGATTTTAATCCCTCGCAAACTTAGTTATGTTACTACCAAAATTGAAATCTAATTACAATTGTGGTAAATAGAATTAATATGTTAGTCTCAGATTTAAACGAAATCACTTACCTATTGCCATCAGTGTAATTTGCAGGAGGCTTTCAACTTTAGGGTTGCTTGTGTAATACAATCAAATCCAAGTAGAATTGTATGCCAAAATACCTGTGAGATCTTATGCACGAATTGTAGCTGGTTGCATTACTTCATGAGATAGTGCTTTTTAATGCTGTCTATGTGTCTTTTTAACCACGTCTACTACTGCTTTACCACTTGCGGAACTACACAAATTTTGAACACAATATCCGTCTAAAAATGCCAATCAAGTGTTCAAAGTGAAGGAGAATTGAAAATGCCAGGCAACAACCCTGGCAGATTAAATCAAATAAATTCATTTAACTGGAGTTGATTAAGGCGATGAAGCTCAAGATAGCTCTCACAACGTCTTTCTAAATGCAATTGAACTACACCATGTTATTTCAATTCTGTCAATATCTGTCTACTATTTTTAGATAGGTTTTATGCTGTTGTGTTTGTTGTCACTTGCCACAACAGTTCTGCTTCCAATCCCCACTACTTGCTGCCATAACAGCATGATCTCAAAATCACTGGACACGTGTCCGGCATGTAGTGCAGTTATATTACCAACTTCATTGGCTAAAGACGCACACTGACCATCGGTTTAAATTTGCACAACCACTGCGCAGTCAATAAGTCGTGATTTTGCATTTGGGTTTGCTTCAAGCGCTGCAATTCAAGGTAAAAAAAAACAATGAACCTTGAACTAGCTCCAGTTAAACCAATCGTTTCTGCCACGTCGTGTTATCCGACTTCACATCCCTCACCTTCGCTTTCTGCTACTTGTTGGTGGCATCAACAGGAGATTATATTCCGCGCGTCTAGTGTTGCATGTTGCAGTACATTTAATTAATTGAATGTTTAAACAAAAACGGCTTGTTTTCTATATTAGCGGTTTAAATGCGCTACTCAGACACAGCATTAAATAAGATGTTTACTAGTAGACATTCACATAAATCCACTGTATTGATATGAACGTAATAAAATTTATTTTAAAAAAATGTAAAATATATTCGCACTCTCTCGTAAAACTCGGTTACTCCAAAATATGTTTTTTCCATTAAAATAGTATTTATGCGGGAACAATGTCAAGTTGTTGAGAAAAGGCCTAGATTAAGCTAATAGTTGCATTGTATATTTTGGTACGTGATCTTTAATCAAAATTCTGCTGCTAAGGCTCCGCAGTGGAAGGTGCAAAGTTCGGTAAAGACTGAAACACAACACACTGATGTTTCTAGTAATCCAGTGGACGTAAAAAACTGGGTGCAAATTGTTCCAAAGAAGTGTGGCAGTCGTGCTCAACTGATAATTTTGAAAGTACAATTCGTTAGTTACTTGAGAGCATCATTGATTAGAATAGATTAGTTTGAAGAGGTCTAACTCCCACCATTTAATACATCATTGACGCTGTCGAATCTATCTGCAGCTTCTGTATTTTGTCTCTAATAGCAAGCGTCATGCTAAATTCGCACTAGCTGGCAAAAACGACAAGAGAATACAGTCAAGTACATCAATTTAAGGCAAATGTGCAACTACCGACACATCACTACCTACTTTGATTCAGAACTAGCGTTTACAGTGCGCATGTTGGCGATTCATTGCAAACACTGAAATAAGGTCCAAGAGTGGTGAAGCCGATACGGAAACGAAAGATTTCAGTGAAGATAATTAATGCTGAGAGTGTTTGCTGAATTTGCTAGTTGAATCCACGGCATTCCCGTTAGCTGGAGTTAGGCATTTGAATGTGCAAATAATGGGAGATTACACAAAAACAAGTGTTTTTTTTGTCCGTAATAAGTGTGTCACATAGATTTGCACTGTCTCCACTCAAGGCTGCTAGTACTTATATATTCCACTATCCCCATGAGCATCTCCATTGCCTGTTTGGTGTCTTTGATGTGGTGGATTAAGGGCCAACACCTCTCTGAGGAAGAACGCGCAAGAATATTGAAGGTGGACAGGAAGATTCGAGAAGAGGTTTAGCCACCCGCGAGCACCATGATGCTGAGGGTTCGCTTTGTGATGTTCACTAGTTTAGGCTAGGTAATTTTCCAGGTGACAGAGTCATCTCATTTCTCACTTTACTTCAACAGAACTGACTGCAGATTCCAGAATTACATTTGAGAGGCCTGATATAAAACATGATATCGTTAGTCCTATGTGTAATTCGTCCTACATTCGCCTACATGTGATGTTGACAAAAATATATAGAGACCGTGAGTCAATTTTTTGTTATTAATATGCATCAATTAACCATGCTCTTGCGGTATTCGGAAATAAATCGAATGTGGTTTAAAACGTTGCGAGAAGAATGATTATATTTAAGTTTCATTGTGTTACAGTGTCAACGTGCGTCAATTTCACAAATCACTTCCACTTGACTACACGGGTGACTTGGAAGCATTAGCCAAAATGTGGCTAGTCAGTTGCACTTACAATCCACCGAATCAAATACTTCACCCGAAATATAGAGACGAAGAATATGAAATACAATTTGGAGACACAAGTCATGACGCATCGCTTACACCAGTATCAAAATTCGACTCTGAGAAAAAGAATCCTGTAAGTTCGAAACCAACACCTGAGCGGGTTTGTGTCTCAGCTATCAACGAGAACGATGCTCGTTGTTCCTACAACTAAGACCAAAGCACTAGGTTTATAAAGATCAATGCAGATATCTTTTAGATTTAACAACAATAAGGAAAAATAAATGTGCTAATATTAGTGTTGACTTCAGCCTCAATTTCCTGATTATCCACGAATAATGAACATTCCGAAATAGAAAGACAGGAAAATTTGTTTAAATTTACGTGTGTGCGTGAATGTTGAACAAATAACACTGGGGCTGGATGACAAGACATGACCACTAAACTGGGATCTACCTGGAGCTGGTGTCTGATGTATGCGATGATAATCATCAGCTGCATTTGCTACATTCACATTACGCAAAATTGTTTCCATATAATTGTGGCAGGAACTAAACATATAGCTGGTTTGAACGACATCACGCCAAGTTGGCTGCCATCGACATCGATATGAACAGAGTGATTTTGGACCACTCCTCGATACGTTTTGACTTGCATCCTCAAACCTGAGTAAGTTAACTGCTACTCTTGCCTAAGTCATGTATTTAATTAGTACATTGCGGACATTTCAATTAATGTTTACACAAATAAAACCTCTGATACGGCATTTGCATAGAAGCATGCTAAATGATATCTGAAATGTGTTGTTTCAGTGGCCGCAATCAGAACGCAAGGCCAAAGAAAGGTGGGACAAGTTGCGGTGGATGCCCTCAAGGACTGGGCTGTTGCCGCAAGCAATGCACTGAAACGACAACGCCAGGAGCTGTGTGGAATGTGTGTTAGCCTCCGTTTATTGATTAAGATACGTCAACACCATGCAGTAATTCAGTTAGAACAGCAACAGCAGAGGGCATGTGTTCTGATTGCCAGGACTTCATTGTTATAATTCTTTGCGAATGTTGTTTCTTTTGCTTCTTAAATAACGGTCACTAAGTTTTATTCACGACAAATAGCATGCAACATGCATTAGATGCTATGTTCT
The DNA here is from genome assembly GCA_900604375.1 of Mesocestoides corti. Classification (NCBI taxonomy): domain Eukaryota; kingdom Metazoa; phylum Platyhelminthes; class Cestoda; order Cyclophyllidea; family Mesocestoididae; genus Mesocestoides; species Mesocestoides corti. The sequence continues at coordinate 48,129 of UXSR01000182.1, forward strand.
TATAGTGAAAAGATAGAAGGTTTTGCACTCAACGTTCTAAGACATACAACAAGGTGAATGTCTGTGTTCTACTTAACTTATTGCTATTTCATAGAAATGTTTATCATTTGCAGTATCATCACTTACTTGCTATATTAGAATGCATCAAGTCACAATAAATCACATCTGAAAAACTGGCCGTTACGAGCACAACATCTATAAGTGCATTAATGCCATAACTACCTACACAAATTCTGGCGCAAGAAGTAAAATATTCCAGGATCATTCAATGGTATTTTTAATTTTATTCATTTAACTATATGTGGTTACTTCCAGCCATGAAGGAATAAACTAATTTTGCCGCGATCTATCCACTGTACTTATTTTTATTGTTTAAACATTAGATTCATGTGGCTTATTCCTTGCAGAATTTGCACTATCGCAACATTTGATAAATAATAACGCAAAACCGATGACCGGATACATTAATACCACTACTTTGCCTGCGTGCGGAACAGTCGACATGAAATTATTTGGCACTATATCTATTCTGACTATTTTGGATGAATTTGCAACATTCCCCGGTGCGGTTCAGGAAACCACAACTGGGCCGACTATCTACATTGACACAGCCCGACCGAAAGAAGAATAAAAAATGCAGATGGATAGTCTTAAAACTTATTTATTGATGCATCAGATGTATGTGCGTACAGGATAAGACGTCCGTTTTAATAGCTTTGCTAAGCACCGATCTCTGAACCAACAGAGTCGCTTGAAGTGCATTCACGAAAATCAATTGAAACGTGTTTACTCAAGCTTGCTAACTGCGTTCTCTCACGACTACGAACTGCGCTCACTTACTGCTCGCCACGCATTATCAAGGCTAGAATCACACTGCAGTTTCGTCATTATTATGGTTTGCTCATTACTTCGCATGTGTCAAGCTATATGGGAATGCAATTTGGTCGTGTCTGATCAGCAGAGTTTTTGTATAATTCTTTAGAATTTAGCAATTACATTGAAGCTAAGGCAGCATTTTAGTGAAACTGAGTTATTCCTGATTCAGTCCGTTTCCCGTACATAATAATGATTGTAGGAACAGACGATAGCAAATGATCAACAATTTGTTAAAAGTCACGGGTTGCTTAAGGTCATTATAATCAAGTCACGTTTAACCATTAATCCATAGAGGATTTCTTCCAACGTACATCATACCTATATTGCAATCTGCAATGGTTTGTGCTTAAGGATGTAACGGTGGCGACATTTGCTTGCTACATTTGCTTCTTGAATTTTATTCCACAACCGAGTACCATAATAAAATCTTTGAGATCCTGTGGTAGAAAAAGTATTCAAAACCAGAACTGCATAATTAGACAGAGATCACCCAATATGCCTTGTCCGACACTACACACCAACTACCCACGTTAATACAAGACAACACCTAACCCCCTTCAGATAGGTTGTAGTGTCTCAGCCAAGGGTCGAGTGATCAGTCGGGATGTGCCCAATGAATAGGTGAAGAGTGAAAATTACGTAGATGATCAAAGCAGATCGATACGGATAGAGCTGTCAGTAGGGTGCTGTGGACAGTACAAGCTATGTATTCCTATGGTGACCTAGTTGCGTTCGGTCAACGCACACGGAATTCAACTTCCAAGTTTTGAATTTTCTCATTTCTCACGATTGCTTAAAAATGGATGTTTGGGTGATTGCTAACTAAATTGCAAGCTATTGTTGCATGTGCGTCTGGTCATCATCCGGTAAAGCTCGGGAATTAGCACATCATATCCATCATATCTACGGCATTCCAAAGAGGTTCTGCAGCTCACATAGGCCTGTAGGTCAATGTTCTAACACTTTGGTTTCTATTTTAGTATTTAAGTCATAAATTTAATATATTTGCGCAAGTTATACATTTGAATAAAAAGTCTACATTTAGTTACTGTTACCTTGCAAATTAGTGACTTTGATCCGTATATTAGGTCATCTAATTCTTCAAATGATGATATTCAACTTCCACTGAACCTGGAATGCACGAATCTATTGCCTTAAATCAATCTTCTGCCATTTACCAATTGCATTGCTTACAATGATAGAAAACTTTTAATCAAATACTTAGCGTCCTAGGCAAAATCAACTGTTTCACAATAAGTGAGAGCTGCATAAGCTGTAACTGCAACTGTCACAGCCGCTGTAACGTTGACCTTATCAATAGGGCCTTGATAAAGTTTCATACCAAACAGTTTTATAATCCAGATGCATTAAATTGTAGAAAGGATCGATCCCTTCACCTGTTGCTGGTATTAGCAACAATGCGATGATTCACGTGGGTTTGCGGAGACATGTCTTTGTGTAAATGGATATCAAGTGCTGTAGGTAAGCAGCAGGAATTCCGAGAAGCACATTCAAATTACCTGAATGTCGTACACACAAACCCTTAAAAAAATTAAATGCAGCATTGGATTTTAGAGGTTTATTACGCATTGGCTCAATTCAAATAAAGCAAATCGCAGTTAACCGGAACCCTTTATTTATGTGTTTCAAAGAAATGCGCCAAAAGGTTGTATTTCCAGTGTACCTCAACCACGTTTGTGAATTCCTTTTAATATGTAGACGGCAATTTTAACCCCAAATAAAGGTCTATTTGGCATTGTTAACTTGCGATTGGCTTGATGATTACATTTTGTCTAGACTCGTAAATTTGTTTTTCAAGCCGTCTTTTCGTTTGCTAAAAAAAACTGCTAAATGATCATTTGCATGACTTCAAAACTCTATTTCTTCTGATTCGTTAAGACTAAAATAATTAAATTTCCAATGATTCAGCTGTTTTTTTTGTTATTGGCGCGAATGCTAGACAACAAGGTTTTCTGTTATCCAATTTGTCACTTTGTTAATTTTCATTCGCAAATTCATAATAAATAACTTTAGCATTGGTCAATTGTGACTTGCATATCTTGGTTCACTTTAGCTTTCTCAAACTTCTTCACCTGTAAACCTAAATTTAAATGCAAAATACCACCGCATTCATTTCATAGCTAAATGACACCCTCTCGTCGCGTCAAGTTCACTGTGCCATACTATTAATGGACTCAGACATCTAATATTACTTAACAGAACATGCACAAAGGGCACGCTTTTACGCTGATACCGGTGCCTACATATCGCTTCATTAACTGTCATTGTCAGTGTTTTTACAACAGTATCTCACTCTAATCATTGCAGGTAAAACGGATCAGACACAATGAAGGTTTAATCGAGAGCCTGACTATATGCATTGGTTTTCTATGTCGAATCTCTGACAAGATCGTGGCAAGCATTTGTGTTTAATTACATGTACAGTTCCGTCATCGCAATGTAAATCTGTTGTCTTATCTATAAAGTTTTCGAGGTATGGTTATGTTTCTTAACTTAAAAATTCATTTTCCCATGCGCAGTATCAAAATAAATTTAAGCTATCGACGTTATATGCATGAAAGGAAAATATATTGCAGATAAAGAGATGGTGGCAGGAGGCAAATGATCTCTTTCATTGCTAGGAGTAAACAAAAGATACAGTTGAGACATCAGTTGAAATTACAGCACCTTGGTCACCTGATTGACATCGTTTAGATCACTGAAAATATCCCCAGTCTGTCAAATGAATTTGAGGTGTGGTAGTCCAGACTCAATGGCATAAAGTCTTCCCAGCATTAACCTTGGGATAATTATGCGGTGTCGTGGAGACGTTTCCAGGAGACCTGCAAACAACCTCGCGGAGTTGATGTTGTTGTATTTCAATATTATTACTAAAAGATAGGTGGGATGTAAATTCAACTTATTACTTGAATGTGGTATCTGCTGTAGTTTCCTTGCGGTACTTCGCATATTAAAGGCAAGTGCACAGAGAGTCTTGTTTGATGTGATGAAGGCTCTTGCATTATTCCACGTGAGGATTAATGCATTTTTACCTGATATAGGGTGATTTTTGTATCTTAACTATTGCAAATTATATCTAAGGTCACAGATATCGGCACCGCCATTCACGTTTAGTTACGCTCTTGAATATTACTGCCACCTCTGCCTAAATCGCCACGTTATGACGTATGACAAAGTAATTACCCAAAAGTTCCGAAAGAAGGAAATTTGTGGCATAGTTTGTTAAATTTTGGACTGTAGAAATACAAAAAAGTCAACTTTTGTGCTTAAGGCGACCACTGTCCATTAATAGCACACTTCATGCCTTAGCAACACTATCTTCTTTGGGTACGTAATTCCCACCTGTATCCTATTTTTAGTAAATTGAATGTCAATTCCATGGGCCATTAAATATTTTATTGTTAAAATGATTCACACTCAATTAAAACTATATACATTTTGCTATTTTTTGCTGACACACAATAGCCTAATTAATATATTTATTTGGCATGATTGCAGAAAGACTTAGCAGTGACTTGTGGTATAGCACTACCTTACAAACCTCTAGTTAACAGCCTCTGACAATCCGAGAATGGAGTTAAGAGAGGCGACAGAGGACACGACCGTTTACTGGCGTCACGTCAGCCAAGTGTGTCTCAGTGTGTGGTGTGGCGACGGATCAAGGCGCAGACATGTTGGACCACCTGGCCTCAGCCAATCTTGTGTTTCTCTGCATTCCAATGGCATGCGAGTAAGATAAGCAGCCAACTAGAGAAGGACACGAATGAGGTGCAGTATACAATGAGCTGTGTGGCCAGCGTGGTGGACTGGGATGGAAGGCGCCTGACGTGTGGCTCTGGCTCGTGTTTGACATTTCAACTAGGCTTTTAACTTGCGGCTGCTAAGTGACAAAGATAGTTTGTTTTGTTCTGTACGTTTTGGCATTAGTAGAAGTGCCTTTTTACATAAATTAAAATTAGCACAACGTTTGCAAAATGTCTACAACAAAAGATTAGATCATAAGTTCCATTTGTGGAGTAAAACCCAGGTAATAACTTTGATTTTGAAGAATCGCTTAATGGTAAGACGACAATGTGAAGCAACAATTATCTATTCTGCATAATTATTGAGGAATGTAACACTCTTAGCCATTCTTTACTTTCTCGCAAGATCCTGTGAAAAAAGTTCAAATTTGAGCTAATAACTTGATGTCCCGCGGTTAGCTATTAATTGCAATGTAGTGTAGCAATTCCGCTTTGTTTGTGAAAAAGCTCACCGTATCATTTGGTTTATCATAAAAGAAGATTTTGTTGGTTTCTGCGACTTCGATAGTGCTGAGTGTTTGTCAAAGTGTTAAGGCATATTTACCTGAGATGATTTTTTGTTGGATCACGAAATCATTTTCATTAGTTATATTTTATAATAACCAATTACACGTCATTAACTGCTTCTAGTAACGGATAGATCGAATTTGGTCTGCCTTTAAGGAGTTGGTCATTAACCTCCATTTTACACTCAAAATTCCTTAATAAGTTTAAAAAATAGATATTTTATCCTGTACTTAGAATTAATCACAGAAATATGACTAAAATAGGCTTGCATAGGCGACGCGTTAGTCAAATAGATTTCATTGAATCAGGTAGGCTACATTGATGCTGTGAAGCACATCCGAATTCACTGGATATTGTGCGCCATTATATTGTTTATCTCTTTAATGCATTGGCACAATTCACTTAATGCTAATCGCGTCGTACGAATATAAGGTTGGTCAAAAGGGTGTATTTTATGACACCTGGTGCCTAAAGTAACAGTTTTCAATAAGAATCTGCAATGTTCTGCTAATAAACACACAGCAATTTCAGTCATAGCGAATATGTACTAAGCAATGTCAGTTTAAGTTAAGTTGCATAGAACGTACACATACATTAGGAACAACAGGATGCATATTTGTTACCATCGTAGGCGTTGAACTGCTATTGTCTACTCAAAGCAAAGAAAGTCTTGAAGTCCAGCTAGCCATTCAGCCTGAGTGTACCTTAAGAATACAGTGGAATTGCAGAAACTGCTTGTTCTGGTAAAAGTACTTCTAACATTACTGGAGTTTAAGTAATGTTTAACAACAGAATGCAATGTGGTTTTTGGGACAAATCAACGGTAAACAAAACATGAGTCAAATATTTCCTAGCAATAAAGCTGCAATTATATTCTCCTTTGACTGAATATCAGACACGGCCAGACACACCAATACCATTATTTATAGCTACTGTTACAATTTCAGGACTAAATTCATGACAGCGAACATAAATAGTTATATCTAACATAGCAATTCTAATATAATTCCGAATCAAAATAAAAAAATGTGCTACCCTATGTAACTAAACATTGCAATCTGCTGACAACATCACTGATCTGGATCACCATATTCACAAGTGTGGAACAAAGAATGTTGAAACATTTTGTTTTCGATAATGTGAGATCTGTATAGAAAAGTGGTCACATTTATCGTTAACCTTTACATGTGCGTGAATGCGTGCTGATAGAGCCACACTTGCTTAAATCAACCTTAGATGCACAGCGCTGAATTTGAATGGTATAACGCAAGGCGATAAGCGGGGCAACAGTTTATCTTTCTAGTTACGTGGGCTTACAATTGCCATTAATTTAAATGTATTTATCTCAGCTACTGAAGTTTTGCTGGCAGTCTAGCTCATCCATATTATATTACAAAAAACATATCCATGCACTCAGCTTGCCACCAATTTCGTTCATATTACTTTCCACCGTGACCAGTAGGCTGACCTTACCTTTGAACTGAATCATTTGTACATCGATATCAAATAAATGTGGTGGTTTAAAACAGTATTCAACGTCTGCAAACATTTAGCTGTCAGTTAATTATAATGAGGTTTTTGTTACTGGTAACAACACAAAATCCCCATAAATGTTCTGCAATGTGATTTTTACCTCGATTACCTGTTATAATACCGGTCGTTTGTACATTTCATTTAATGTTAATCGCCTCTTAACAAAATCGATATTTCTACTAAGGCTATAAAGTAGGCCAAAGGGTGTACTTTATGAGAACCTGCACCTAGCTTCCAATTTATCCATATTAATCACTATGTCTGCGATGTCCTGTTAATTAACCCAAATAATTTCAATCATAACAAATGTTTACTATGTATTATGCGTTTGAGGTAAGTTACATAACTAATTTACTCACACACACATCCACACGCAAAAACACATATTTATAAATGTGATAGACATTCAACTGCTATTGTCTAATAAAAACGAAAAATCACTTGCCTGAGTGCACTTAGAGAATAGGGAAACATTCTCATTAAATGAAGTAAAGTATCAAAAATTGCTTGCTTAGGTGAAAGTAATTTCAATATTACCCGAGTTTAAGTAATGTTTATAGCAGAATGCAATGTGCTTATCACATTTTTTTGTTCAATCCTAAGTCCTATCTGTCCGCTAACATCATATAATTGCTTCAACATAACCCTATTTAAAGTAAATTACCTTTGAATTCTTCTCAAAGCAAATCTAATTGGCCTGCCATATCAGCACAAAAACTCATGAATATAGATTCTCATTCAAATTAAAGTGCTTGCTACACACTGCTACTAAGAATTTTTCTGCAGTTAACCATGCATTTGTTAGGGAATGTAATATACCTCAAAGAAGTATATTAATATGTTTAGTCAGCATTGTGTTTCCCGAAAATGGTTTCGAATTAATAAACCTGACAAACATATTCTATGACCAAAAACATACAAAACATCGGTCATTGTGTGCGCCTTCTGTCTGATTTACTTTTCTTTCTGGAACCACCAATAATACGTGACTTGGTGTACGATGTCACCATAGTAACTCACGATTACAAAAAGGTCTATTTTAGGCTTGACGGCAGTGTGAGCAAAAAACTGAGATGTTTTTTTGCATAAAATATACAACAAACACAAAGGCAAGGCTGAAAAACCTAACAAGGCTACATTCTGGGCACTAAAACATCATTTCACGTCTGCCAAAATTTAACTGTCAGTTAACTATATTAAGGTCTATGTTACTGGTAACAACACAAAATCCCAATAAATATTCTGCAATGCACAATCTGCATAAATTACTCACCAGCAGAAACTTTTAGGGTTTATTGCAATTATGTTTCAACAAAACATCATTTAAAATCCAGAAAAATGCAGAAAGCACGAAATATATGCAGCATTTTTGGCACTGACTCGACAACAAGTTCGATCTTTCAAAGCTATTTCCAATGCCCTTATGCTAGTTTCATCAACACCAATCATTTCTTTCCAGATGGATTAAATGAGTCAAAGCTGGGTTCTAGCATCTTGCAAGGCATGTATCTAACTTAGAATATCACTCCAACAACAATTTGCAATGCATTTAGTTAACTCAGAGTTTAAACATTCGAGTAAGTCAAACAGTAGCAGCTTGAATATGTAGACTGACACAGCCCGCTACCGTCTAAAGAATGATAAAGGCAAAAAGCACCCCATTTTTCAAAAAAAAATTGATTAGCCCTTTAACTGTAAGAAATTCGTTCAAATACCTTTGTGCTGTGTAGCTAATATCGTCACGTAAATCCAAATTTGTCCTTTGAAGTAAGGTAACTAGGGCAAAGTAACCAAGTAGCGATTTCACTTGTTTAGGTAAAATTGAATTATTTTTGGACAGCCCATCAATTCCAAGTTTCAATTAATGCGTGATTTAAAAAAAATATCAGAACGTACATTTACTTCACCAAGTGGCAAATGAAAGGTTACTTTAATTTCAATAAAGACGAAAGAGCATCAAATTATCGAAAAAAGAATCACAAGATGTTTACGTGAAATTCAGCCTTTTAATCGCACCTGTCGATAAAAAGCGTTAGAAAATCTGAGAAATGAAATTAGCAACTTTATGCTTGCTCTTTCTCAGAGTTTGCTTAGACAACCAAACGCAATATTAACTGGTAATGCCATTCTGCAGGCTGAAATTCTTGATGAAATATTTGATGGAATATTTTCAATAACAATAAGAAAAATGTCTTCGTAACTATAAAGGAAATTGCTGCTTGTTATATAGAAGTTATAGGTCTTCACCATTATAGGTCACCGCAAAATATTAACGAAAAGACATAAAATATAGTTTTCCATGTCAATTTTTTTAGCAAATAAACAGCGCAAGACGCAACAGCTCTTTAAATGGTGACAATTCGCTTAGTAGGCAGACATTGTTACGTCCGAATTTCCAAAATTCAATGCTAAGTTATTATCATTATGAAAATTTATATCAAAATTGATGCATGTGAATATAAGTTAATTTCTCTCGTGGCAAAATAGCCAATTTCAGGACCCTTAATGTGGTGTCTAATATGAGTGGAGCTAAATCTAATAGTTATTACAAAGATGAATTGCCATGCTGATTTGTCTTAATCAACACCAAACCTGTCACACAACGATATTAAAATTGACAATCATAGTTGAAGCAATTGAATTCCCTGTCAGAGAAGAGGGGTACAGACCACAAGTTGAACCGCAAATTATGGCTAATAACGTCTCAATAACAAGCCCATACCATTTCTGCGTGACCGAATAAGGGCCAAGGCTAAAGGCTGTGCAATTTTTAAAGCACATAGTGCAATTTGTGCATTCGTCACCGTTTCAAGACAGTGCTAGTTAAATTGCCTTGTGTTAGGAAGTGCGGTTACAGTTGCAAAAAATTTTGCCTCTCTATAACACATAAAGTGGCAAACAGCAGATTATCATTTATTTAAACATCAAAAAGTATTGAGAAAAGTCGATTGATCACCCAACATTAGGCGTAAAAGTAGAACAGAAATTATCAGTACCATAACGAATATGCATTTTGATTCTCATCAGAGCTTGACCTTATTTGTCGTTACCATGGCGTGTTGCTGTTTCAATATTCTCTAATAAATCTGGCATATTAACTACTTTCATAATTACTTCAATGTCCCAATTAGTTATGAAGCATTTTAAAATAATGAAACAATAACGCCAGATTATGCCACATTTCTTCGTTCGACAAGGGATACTTAATTCTTTATTATTTGGGTAGTAATTCAAGTGTAGGTTCATTTTTGCTTGGCATTATTTGACAATTATAAATTGCTATTGGATTTACGTGACGATGTTTGATATTAAATACTGCAATTTCTTTCCATTTTAATTGTGGCAGAGGAGAGAACGCAGCACAGTACCTGTCCAATTGTGTAAGCGGTTACAAAGCCATACGTTAATCACAATGCGCATTTGTGTAGTTGACTGACAGCCACAAAGCGTGGGTGTGCGTGCATGAGGGCTCGAGTGAACCAATGACTTACCCCTTTTGTTATTGGGTTCTGTCAGCATTCGCCTTTTACGCGGGCGTACTCATCGCGGGGGTTGTTGATTAGAGGGTTGTAAAGTAGCGCCAAGTCACTACATTTGGAGAGCCTGACGTAAAATCCGGCTACAACACACTCTTGGTTATCCCGACATGATGAAATCACTTTATTTTTGACGTCATTGATCAGTGATATCCGTTGCGTTCCCACGATTCTCCCCTGTTAACAATGAGTCACCCTATCTTTGTACACCTCTCTTCGGAAAACAGCATTTCAGTCAACTTTCTCCCGTACAGGCCTATTTTCGTAATCAGATGAATGCACTCCAGTTCTCTATATACTTTCATGCTGGTGCAAGGCTACCGAGAGATGTTGCTACAGACGTTATCGACTTGCTTGGAGCAATGCCTTCTGAAAACACCTTTGGAGATTTGAATGATGCTGCTCTCACACCATTGATCAGCTTGAACGAGCCCCGTCGTCGACATCAACTTTCTGGTATCAAACCAGTTGACAGGTTTCCTTCTCAACTCTTTTGACATATACGCCTCTTTTTGGGGATATCAAGGTCAATGAATCCGTTCTAAGCCAAACGTGGATTAAAACTTTCTTGGCACACATGAACACAAATATCTCGGTCAAAGCTGCAGCGTACATTTCGATAAGCTTACAGAAATGATTCATAAAATCTAAGAATGTCTCACCCACGGAGTAGGAAATCGAACCTTCCCCTCTGGTGTAGACGCTAACAGGTATTCAACCACCTTCTGAGATTGGATGAATTATCATCTAGACAGCCTCAAGAGCGACAGCGCACATCCCGTTTCCGCTAGCTGAATCAACCCAGGACGAGATTCGACCTACCCCCGTTACCCGTTGTCTGCTTTGCTGATTCAGTTCAGTCATTGTCAAGAGTTTACTGTTTCACAGCCAACACTCTCGGCGGGAAATATTTGTAGTGGACTGACAGCCACCTTGCGTGAGTGATGCGTGCATGAGAGCCCGAGTGGACCAATTACTCACCCCTTTTGTTATTTGCCTCTGTCAGCATTTAACTGTCACGCACGCACACAAGGCCACATGGCTGGTTTGACACTAATAAACGGTCGTGTTCTCTGTTACCAATTTTCCCCTTTCCTCCGGTAGTTACGGCCTGTTAACTAGAGGGTTTTAAGGTAGTGCTAAGTCTCTAATCACCACAGTTGGCCTACCTGCTACTGAAAAACTAAGCGTTCCTAAAAACAAATAGCAGTTTATTTCAGGATATATGAAAACACATTTTTCGATATCATTTGAAGGACATAAAATTTTAGTCTCACTTCCGTGACGGCCGAGGAAACATGTCTTCACACACATGCTTAAACTATGGTCGGCACTAAGCGACTTTTTCAAAATTATTTGTGTTTCCACTTTGATGGCAATGTTTACTTTTTATGCACGTCATCAAGATTTGAATAAGAGACATAGTAAACGCCACCTTGCAAGTTGCTGTGGAATATTCGGTGTTCAGCCTTATTTGCAATTTCACTCTATCTAATAAATATGCAAGGCTCGTATTTAGCTGTGCTATTTGATGTAAAAACTTATCACAATATCTATAAAAAAAATTTGATGCCTTTACTGTAAACAAAAAGCGCACAATAAAATGATTAAAAATAAGATAGGTAAAGCAGAAATTAACTACTGAGGTTTATGTATAATGCTGAGGTAATGAATGCGAAGATCAAATGGCTAAACGCAGGGAGCTGCGTAGAAACAGATGTCGTCGGCTGTTCTGAGTTTGTTGGCTCCAATGAACCTGTTGAACTCGATGGGCCTGTTGAAATTGATGAGCTTGATGAGGGTGTTGAAGTCGTTGAGGTCGTCGGCATTTGTTTTTGCGTGCATTGGTTGTGATTACAGTCCGGTCCGTAAGGGCACGCACTGCAAGGCGTTCCGTTTTTGTAAGGCTTCTCTTGATCGTTTAGGACGCTAAAAAACATTCATGCATATAGAAGTCCGTGCACTTTTATTTTGTAACTTACAAATAAACATTTCGGATTATTGTCATAATTCCAGTGTTTGGTATATACTGTGCTATGTGCAACATAGGTTTAGTATGATATATACCTAACCGTTAAACATGTTAAATAAGTGGACTTACACGGGTCTGTAGAGGCATGCCATAATGTATGTCGAGTCGGACCAATTACTACTTCGTGCACAATACTGTCGGTAGCAGCCGACGTGAGTCGCAGTCGACCAGACCATCTTAAAACAATGACCAAATTCTACATGTAATCAATTGCGCTAACAAATTTATTAGCTAAAACAGGCTGTATTTACTAAGTGCCTATCACAATACCTACAACTAATGATCTACACTTTTCCAAAAAATTCCTTGCATTAATACCTCTACACGTACACTTTTGAATAATGTGAAATATTGCTTCGTAAAAAATTTTGATTTACACAATTTATTTACAATTAATTTAGGTGTATTTAAGCAATTGCACATCTGAAATTAAATCTGAATATTGCAGCGAACATCGGTGCTTTTAAAGTAAAAGAATTTGAATAGACAACAGCAAGTAATGCGTACCCGTCTATAATTGGCACACGAAGAATTACAGGTGTTATTTTCATAGTTGTAGGCATTTTTTTCAGAATCAAACAGTGCTGACAGGTCAAAAGATGCATTTGCTTTACTGCTTCCAGTTTGCAATACATCCACCACGTCTTTATATTCAGGGTAAGCCGGCCCATGCGGCAGTGGGTAAGTGCAATTATTCAACCAAGTTTTAGCCAAATTTTCCAATTCATCAGAGTATTCCTAGAAAGGAAATTTCGCAGTGGAAATCGACGTGCTGATACATGCCACGTTCGTAAATATAATAGCAGTAATTTTAACTCTACACAAAACACACGAGAAGAAAAAAAGGGTTTAGCAGCAGTGCAAGATATGATAATGCACGAATACATGCTTGAAAATGTTAGTAATCAGCAGTCGCAATCCAGTATCAGTAACTATAATTTATACTATACTTAAAACTCGACGAAGACAGATTTGAAACTTGTCACGGTAATTTAATTTTTAACGTGCCAAAAATCTAAACTGAGAAAGGAGGTAGCATGTTTTACGCTTGCATTGCGACATTTAATTATAAACCCTGTACACATTTAATGAAGCAGAGTCCTTTTTAAGGTCAATTTGACAAAACTAGAAAATATCAAGGACGAACCATTAGCATCATGTTGCTCGCAGTTGGATTAACCTCTTTTCGGATCTTCGTTAGCAATTCCACAATTTGTTTGCTCTCATCAACAGTAGGGCTATCGGCCTCTGCCCACCACAGTAAACTCAGCAAACATATAAATTTAAGCATAATTCTTACAACGCTAATTAAATATATAACAAATGAAGCCATTACCTCAGATCTTGGTAGAGCGAAGGCGAGAACAAAACACAAATGCAATGGTGGGAACGATGGTGAAATATATAGGTAGCTGTTTTTGGGGGTGGAAACAGCGCACATTCACGTGACACAAAAGTACTTATTCTTGAGTTTATTTGATGTTTTATTATAGTCACGCATTGGTTTTTAAAATTTCGTCTTTGTCTACATTGATGATTGATTTCTTGATTTCGTCTTTGTCTACATTGATGATATTCTTATCGCCAGCAAAGACAATGATGAACATTTGCTGCACCTACGGCAGGTTTTTACCCGTCTCAAAGCTTACGGCATTACTATTAACCCTCAGAAATTATCGGTTAATTATCGAAAATTATCGAACGCAATCAGCAAGGCGGAAAACGCGTCTCAGGGGTATGTTGACTTGACTGGTGGAAACGGGACGTGGTGCGCTGTCGTTGTTGAGGCTGTCTAGATGAT
>UXSR01000183.1:0-62196 GCA_900604375.1 Mesocestoides corti
CACCACCACCACCACCACCACCACCACCACCACCACCACCACCACCACCACCACCACCACCACCACCAAAATAATCGCGTGGTCAATGTGGTCAATTTAAAGAGCAAATTCGAAGCTACTTTATGGGTAAACGTGTAGTTCGGTAGTTGTTTGTCATGAATTGATGTGCAAGTTTTCGATCTTAGGGAGCTTATACTAACAGTAAATGACAAAGCTACCAGTTTTACTATGTAATTAGTGTTGGCGTCGAGTTCCGTGTATGTTTCGGCCTAAGCCCCGTCGAACTTGGCCAAGATAATTTCACCAAATTAATTGATATCTTTTACCTCGTCTCACTATCACCTTTTAATTTGTGTTCTTCTAATGAAGTGCATTTTCCTTGTTTTAGATGAACTGCACTGTTATGCGTATGTTCTCTTACTCTCTGGGACAATGGGCTGAAATCAGCTGTGCTTCCAAGGCTCATTTTGTTTGCAATGCTAAACCCGGTATGACTTTGCTCGTATTCCTCTGAGTTCTGTTTGCATTGTCAACATCGAGCACCTCACTCCCTTTCTTGTACATTCCAGTAATCGTTCCTGCTCACGCAGACAGTCATCTACATGGGGACCTCTTTGTTCAAGGTCGCTGTGTCAGTGGGTACTACGAGTACCGCAGCGCCTGCTACTCCCTGGTTAACCCGCCAGAGGGAGTTGTAAGATCAAGTGAGCTGGGTCGTGACGGAATTACGGCGGCGTGCGAAGCCACAGCAGAGGTGAAGAACTGCACCGGAAACCACGTGGGAGGTCCATTCTGTCCCACGGTGATGTCACCTCACGATCTGGCCGATGCGGCTTTTCAGCGATCGCTAATCAGCAAATTCGGCTATCCTTCGACTGCTGCTTGGGTTGGGTTGAAAACCGATTATTTCCATGTCTACGTAATTTCCCACAACTTGCTTCTGTATTTATTTTCTTCCAAGTACTAAGTATATTGAAATATTTTAGCTGGACGCTCCAAATTTCATGGAATCCACATCGCTCCTCGACTATTCTCTCAGCCAGGATCCAACAAACAATATCACTTGTGTCGTTTTGGACATGGACAAAAATCTTCTCTCAAGCCAACCTTGCAACTCACCACTGCCTGCTCTCTGTGGTTATTTCTTAGGTAATTTTTTTATTTTTTGGTGTTATTGTTGAATGTTTTCACTTAACAACTCCATTTATGTATAGATGAACACTTTCTTGCCAACAACGAAGTTCATGACGCTTCCGCACTTTGCCCTTCCGGATGGAAACAGTTTGATTCCAACTGCTATCGTCTTGACGCCGTCGATGGGGGTTTGAGTTGGAGTCAGTCAGAGCAAGCCTGCGTAGCAGAGGGAGGCCACCTTGCCTCTATTCACTCCGATGCCGAAGACGAATTTATAAGGTCATTGTTGCCCAATGACAAACCTGTGAACCCCTGGATCGGCCTGAGGGTATTTAGTAAGTCTCAATGTTATCGGTACGAATCGGTACTTGTGCAGTGTTCTTGCAGCACATAAGAACCAAGGGTAGAGTCAAAGCTGCATGTAGCATTACTTGATTAATTTCTTGTCATGTGTTTCAGTAGCAAAAGCTCTGTTTATGCGCAATTTTTAATGCTCGTTAGACATTAAGTTTGTATATTGTTACGCGGTTGGCGTTAGTATCCCTTAGGTCTACAGAGTGTTATTTGAAACACTTCTTATAAAATCAATGCAGGACATCAGACTTTTGTAACTAAGACAAAAAAATTAAATTCGTTTTAATGCCTAACGAAAGTGCTTTCCCAAATTACATCTACTATTAATGTCCCATAATGTGTGTATTGGATTGAAACATAAACTACTGAGCTAAACGCTAAGCGAAATCCTAGAAAATCAATTTCCGATTTGGATAAAAGTTATAAGTGGAACATCAGTGGAAGTGTGTTTTTAGTAGGTGCTAAATGCCGATATTAAACAAGAAAATCCAGTTTTTTTTTTCTGGTGGGCCTTTTTGCATCAGCTACAATGTAACTAATGCTATAACTTTGCCGCTAAACTGATTTAAAGGAAATAAAAATTTTACGCACCTTTTAGTAACTTGTTCGGAATTGAATTCCTAATGTTTTCCGACAGCTTTTGCTTCAAGTAACTCCCTTCTGTGAGTGGCTGCCCTCGTGAAGTGTGCTATTACTACCCTCAATAAGTGACACTTTGTTACCCTGCCTAAATCGTGACTTCATAAGCCCGAAAACATCCGTACGTGGCTCTCCTAATTTTTGCACTCGATATGTAGAAACGCGGTTCCTGGTTCACGCGATCCTAAGGTCTCTAAAACAACGCCTCGTTGTTTATGTATTTTATTTTGCCAACAGGGGTGATTTTACTGGCCTTAGGATGGCCGTTTCGGTCGTTTGCTTAGTGGAGAACTTTGCTTACTTGCCATATATGCAGCATTGTTAAAGTACCTGCGACAGAACCCGCAGCTTCAGTTGGGAGTTCTGCTGTGCTGCTTCGCTGCATTTTACTAATAGACTTGTCAGTGCCGATGAAATGAAATTAGCAGTACTTTATTAAAATGTACCATCGTTGATTCACTACAGCGTCAACGTCAAAATTACTCTATCTTTCAATAAACAACTTGACGTGTCGCTTAAAACTCTCTGGTAATAGCGATAAACGTTAGGTAGCTAGTGATTATTCTGTCACAGATTCGGGTGGCTCGTAAGGCCTAATTGCTATTAGTACGTTTTCTATCCAAATATAAGGAAACATTTTGCTACGGTTTGTTCCTACTCATCAGGGCATAATTTGGCATCTAAGATGCTCTGGTCAGGCCTAAAATGGAGTTAATTCGAATAATTCCGCTTTATCTTCGTGAATAAGGCCGTGGGTCGATGCGCAGGCCACCTTTACAGTCACCATTCTCTGTTGACACCCACAGAACCCGACCGCAAGCGTTCCAGTGACAAGATGACGCAGCCAGTTGACCACAGCCGTTTATTCGTTCGCTAGCCATGACGTGTCATTGTGGCGTGTGAGTGAGCGTGTTTACATGACACGCATGAACCGTGAGGATTAGCTGTGTTTGTTTAATGTGGTGCTAGGTGCGGCGGTGACAATGACACCAACTATTTTTAGGTAAACCTTTTAGCTGGCGAAGCCCCATTCCCCATGTATATTTAAGTGATTTTAAACCCATACGCACCAAATTTTTTTGTCATGTTCGTTGATGGGTAGGCGTAATTACGGGCTAGTTTGCTAGCCGAATGTGGAACTGAAACAACAAACTGTTGCGGTCACGTTTGTATGTGATTAGAAATTCGTTAGTTAAACAAACGCACTCGTTAGATCCTACCGGTTGTAGAATCTGAAATTGTCGTTTTCCGTTCACTACAGCATCTCGTCCAAGTCTTTTTCATTGTTGAAATCCGTCTGGCTAGATGTTCTGCAATCACAACCTTAGTAGTAGATCGTGGCTGTCGTTCTGTTTTTTTTTTACTCTGGTAACCAAAGTGGGTAAAGGGAGGCCTGTTCTATGGAAATAGAATTCAAAATACATCCTGTGAATTTCTACTGTTTGCAAATCCACAGAACTAAATTTGTAAGTGTATTAAGCAGGAACTTTGCCCTCTTTTATTAACTGCCTTGACCTGTCTAAACCAATCAAGATCATTCGGCCGTCCACGGTAAGTTTATCGGATCAGAAGGAGCATGTTTTTGCTTTTGGTGCAAGTGTATCAAAGCTGTTCGTCTGTTTCATTCTGTTGCACCTGTGCGCTACCCTCATTCTGTGTCCTGACTTTGCATGGTGGCTTTGTCTTCATTGCACCGTGTGTGTGTGTGTGTCTGTTCAGATCCCAGCTTTAGGGTGAGCACACACCGATCAGGTCCCACCGATTGTACTTTGTGGCATTCAAAGATATGACCCTTGTTGTTGGTTGATAAATTTGTGGCTTGAGTTCCCCAAAGCTGGATTTTTTTTTCATTTTGGGAGTTGGCTTATTTTGCTTGCGAAGTCGTGCTTTGTGCTGTGCACAATCTACAAAATGCGCACACAATGTTTACCACAAACGTGAGTGCTGGTACAGGCGACGATTTACTTCCTCACCATGTCTTCACGTTACTCGACCTTTGCTACGTTATGCATTTGTTGTTGCGAGTTTCCGTGCACACTGATAGACGTGCTCGGTTCGTTTGGCTTCCTCAAAAACCCCACGGCTATTGTGGCCTTGTGCTTGTGCTTCTCTAAGCTTCTCCTGGTGACCGTTTGTCTTTTTTTCACTTAACGCAACATTTCTGTGATTAAGCATTTCGTGGTTCTCATTTTCTAAATGTACAGACCCTTACCACACCCCGGCTTGCACCGCACTGCAAGTGTGTGACTAAGCTTCAGGATGTAATCAGCACCTTAAGCTGACTGATTTTGAGCGTTTTAATTTTGTAGATGATGTGGATGGAGTTGGAGGCACAACGATGCATTGGTCTGACGGAAGTTTAGTGGTTTACGCACAGGTGTTTGTTACCAGTCAATCTATTATGGAAATTGACTGCTTTCAGCTCGGTAGCGTTCTTGGACACCCCAAGTGGACTCGTGCAGGGGGCTGCTCCGTGAAAGCTCCCCTTATTTGCAAGGCTCCGGTAGACGTTCTGGTTGCCGAGAAGGACAATCCAAGAAAAGGTGGGTATTGTGTGTTCACCCATGCATTCTTACGGGTTTCTCTACATAATGTATTAATAAAATAGTGTGGGGAATGGAAGCACGCCAGTGCATCTTGCGTCCACGTGCCTTAGTGGCTGTTGTTGTGTCGTTTGCAGGCCACTGCCAACCAGGAAGTCAGCCCGAATTCTGTCTCATTGTGAACCACACCGCCTTGGCGTTTGTCGACGCTGAAGCGGCCTGCCAAGCGTCGGGTCACAGTCTTACCACTATTCTAAACGACAGTCAACAGGACTTTTTAATGCGAACTCTTAAGCAGGTGCGTTGTCCTACCTTTATTCACTTCATTGAGTGCCTTGTATTTACTGATTTTGAAATAATGACTCAAAACAATTATTTGGCCTCTGTTTTATGATATTTGTCTCTCCGGATTTCCGTTACACTAATGGCCATGGATCACCATGAGACAAGTAGTTATGCCTGTGTTCACCATAATTTGGTCGATTTCTTCTTAATTCAGTGCAGCAAAGCTTCTTAACCCCCCTGATTTGTTCATTTTATGTCAACTGAGTGTGTGGATATCTTATTTGATTGCCTAACAGTCCCTAAAATTGTCAACTACTTTAGTGTACTTTGTCGGAATTAGCATGCACACAACGAGGTTTGATAGGTTCTTAATTGACTACTGAAATACTTTTAACTTATCTCAGGCCCTACCTCCATTGTATCCAAAGTGCATCTAATATGGCTGACTTATTCTACCAGTTTGTGACCCCATCTAAAATTATTGCTTCATGTTGTGTGGTTTTTTGTTACAGCAAAATGTCACAGAGCATTCCAGATACTGGATCGGCCTCCATGGCTTACATGGAGTCCCTCAGTGGATGTCCGGTTTCCCTGCCGTTCCGAACGTCTACTGGAAGACTGGGGTAGAGAGCTCTGTGAAGACGTGCATCTACGTGGACTCGAGTGAGTTCCAACGCCGCCACGAAGTCCGCTATGATGAAATGCCAGTTCACATTTTTAAGGTGCTGCTATGACACCCTCACCTTCGGGCGATAGCTTGTTTGCCCAAATCACACTACAGCGCTATTTAGTGGTGCAATGCCTTGAAATAATTTCCAATTTACCCTCTGGATAAGGGAGTGAATGTCGTGTTTGTTTAGTGATAGAGTAGGTTTGGTCACTGGTCAACTATTGAGTTATGTTTCTTTGTGTAAAAAGTTGGTCGTTTTAAGGACGTCAGATTTTTCAGTCTGGCGGCGCTATGTTTATTCTAATGGCTTCATAGGCTGTTAGTTTCACATTCAGGAAGTTCCAAGGCAAATTCTTGAACCGGATAATCTTTTCCTCAGTCCTTGGTGTCTTATGTTCTCGCTGCTTGCTAATGTCTCCCCACTCTTATTTTATTCTGGATTTGTGTTGTGGGCCCCAGCATGTGGTCCTGAACCACACCGGGGCCACTGAATTAACCCTGGCTCGGTTACGCTTCCCTGATGCCCGCGATGACGAAAAAGGCGAGAGAGGACGTGGACACAACCGTTTGCACCAGTGCTCAGCTAAGTTAGTGTCGTTGTGTCGTGTGTGGGGTTTGCGCGTGTGTATTTGTACCTCAGATGTGTGAGTCACAGATGAGCTGACATCGAGACCTAGGCGTGGGGATAATCCAGGATAAATGTTCGCGCGAATGAGGGAAGAGTTGTGGATCCGCGCGGCTGGCAACATGCTGCGAAAAGGGGAACCTTGTGTCGGAGGCTGGAGTGGTCGGATTAGCGAGTGTGAATCAAAGCGATTCACAACATTTTAAACCATTTTCTTACCTTCGGTTTTTTGATGCAATATCCTGGAGCTTAGCAGTTTTGTAGGATTTATTGGAAGTGAAGGGAGTTGTGCCAAAATGTTGACACGAGTTGCCCCGTAAATTCTCCAAACAGTAAATAATATAAGGTCGATGGCCTCGGCCGCTTGTTTGTGCTCAGCGTCAAAATGAGAACAACTGACCTCAGACTGGCTTCGGATTCATTTCAGGCATCAACAGTTTGCTAAGTTGGGGCACAGAAAGCTGCTCACAACAGTATCCGTTTGTGTGCTCCAAGGCACCTCCGTCGCCGCCACCGCCGCCTCCTGAAACTCCTGCCCTCGATCCAGGTCACGTCAGCTGCCACCCCGGTTTCACCCTTGCTGGTAGGAAGTGCTACAGGGTATGTGAGTCAGTCAACACCTCCCCATTTTTCACACCTCATTATCGTCTTAGCCTCAGTTCGCACCAATTCCCGCTACACAACTTTTGCGCCCCTTTATTCACGGTTCCATAATTATGTTTACTTGATTATTTAAGTAGTAGCATCGACTTATTGTCAGTTTGTGGATATTTATTAATACATTCGTCGTTTTGCAGGTCGAAAGTGACCCACAACGTAACTTCACGTTCGCTGCAGCCGTCGACGAGTGCCGGCGTAGTGGTGGCCACCTTGCTACCGTCTCTTCGCTAAACGAACAGGGTATGTTGCATTAAACTGTCGTAAATTATGCACCATGGTTTTGCTCCTTACCGTCATAAGCCGCACGCTTAATCCAAAATGGAAAGTGTGCCACCCCTGAAACAACGTGTTTCATACGTCATGCCGACTTGTCGAAAGTTGCTCCCGATTAACACGACCCATTACTGCCAAAGTTTATTACCGCAGGC
This sequence comes from Mesocestoides corti, assembly GCA_900604375.1. Lineage (NCBI taxonomy): Eukaryota > Metazoa > Platyhelminthes > Cestoda > Cyclophyllidea > Mesocestoididae > Mesocestoides > Mesocestoides corti. The sequence goes on from UXSR01000183.1 coordinate 7,339, forward strand.
TTTCGAAATGGCACTCAAGCGGTGACAGGGACTTGGTACTAGCTCCGCCCAAATGCTGATTTGTTATCTGCTGCCTGTAACCCAGATTCGGGGCACACGACATTATTCTTGCAGTTGTGTGCACATGCGTAAATTTGCCCCACTAAATTCAGCCTAAGTTGTATGTGTTGCAGAAGCAACAATGAACATATTTCTAAGTCATGTAAATTCTTCTAGTTGCATGTTAGCGTATACTTTATGCACTGCATATAATAGAACTGGCTTATCTAATCGGAGTTATCTCTGTATCTTAGATATACTGTCTGTACTTTTGGCTGATCACTCACTGCCAGCATGGATTGGACTCAAGGCGACAGATCAAGGTCACCAATGGGTCACCAAGGAGCCAATCGCATACACGAACTGGATGACAGGAGAGCCTAAATGGCACGCAAACGTAAATATCCCAGCTGTGATCATTAGTGTGCTTTCACTCAATGACTGACAACTCATCACCGGTTGACTAGTTCAATCTCAATTGTAGTGTTCTAGTTGTTTTTTATTCTGTACTCGTGAAGGCCTAGATGTTGCTTCTCTTCTTTGTGTACAAACTTCTGCGCGTGAATTCTATTGCACTTTCTGGGAAGGTGCAATTTCACTTGCAATGAACCACCTCGGTTCTGTGGTAAATAATTAAAATGCACTAGTGAGAAAATACCATTATATGATTGCAATTCACTGATGTAATGTTTTATCTTATTGAAAATAGTTGGGAGGTGTGCAGGACCTTACTTAACGGTTAATAAATAGGCTAACCCATGGTTATCTGGCAGTGAATGTAGAGACCATGATCATTCCTCGGTAACTCTCGGACCACAGCAGTTCACCTTCCACATGATAGGTTTGTGTCTCAAGCTTTCTACCGAAAACCATTCGTCCATGTCAACATCTTGTTAGTAGATATACCTCGACGTTTCCTGCAGCTTTGACCGGATAAAATAGCCTACTCTTTCTTTTTCTTATTGCATCCTTCATCTTAACTATTTTCTTCAATTTCATGCCTACTACACATGCGTCTTTTTTACAACATTTAGAGAAACGCGGTGTGTGCATTTATGCACAGTCGTGAGGCAGACCTTGGTCGATGGTCTGAGGCCAGCTGTGAACAAGAAATGGGCTTCGTTTGTGAGACCGGTAATTCCCATTGACCATTATTTCGCACCTTTTATCACTCAACTGACCACCGAGGCATTCAACAGTGTATGTGTGCTTGTGTGTTCCCTCAATTGCCAACATTCCTTTGTGAATTTCATAGTTTGTACTTGTAGCTTCGTTCAAGAAATGTATGTAACACACCCTTCGTGGCCGTTCAGACCTAATTACAACCGGCTTTTGTTCAGTTACCCAGGTGCTTGTGTTTGTCAGCAATAGCTGCCCGTTTGCATGAATCTTTTTCGTACCAAACAAGGAAACGACTGCTTGTAAAAAAAGCAGTTTTAGGTCTGTGGAACTGAATGCAAAAGAGACTGGAATGTGAGCTTATGTGGAAAGTCAACAACAGATTAGCATTAGATTTAGCACAAATTGACCATTACAATTTCAGTTGTACAAAATGAATACGCGCACCCTTGAGCCATGTATCACTCTCTCGTAGGCGGTGATGCGTCAAAATCTAACTGCCATTGTCGTTACTCACAACCACTGACATTGGAATGTTGCTTTCTCAAGAATATGTCTGTGTTCTCTGCGATGTACACGTGTTTGTATGTTCTCCAATGTATTCTGCCACTTGACTCTCTAGAACCAACGCAGACGCAGTCGGCATCGGTCGGGCCCCACCTATTTAGCCAAGGTGACTGCGCTCCCGGTTTCGTGCACCACAAAGGCGCGTGCTACCAGCTCCTCTTGCACGCTGCATCACCCAGCACCGCCAGGGACGCCGCAGCCCTGTACGATGATGTGAGCACAGCCTGTGCCGCCCTGTCGCCACTCCCACTGCCCTGTGACAAAGTCCGTGGCCTGGCTGGCTGCCCTGTCACCATGACACCGCACTCACAGTCGGAGGTCGCTTTCATGCGACTGCTGATTGGTCAAAACCCATTGATACGCGAAGCATGGGTTGGCCTTAAGGTCCAGTCCACTAGTACTTTGGTGAGTTGCTCATATTGCACATTGTATGTGTGTGTTTGCTACAAACCGGCTCATTCATCAAATGCTAGTCAACATTTTTAATTTGCATATATGCTTCCGCCGAGGCAAATGCTTGTCTTCACTAAAGTCGGTGTTGTGGCAGATGGTGTAACAAACCGGTATTTGGTTCCTCATTTGTGTGTACCTTCTCTTGTCACATGTTAACATCACACATAAAAATTTAATGTTTGCCCTTCTGTTACACTAATCGTTTCTCTAGCATGTTATTGAAACACTAGCTATTAAAACTTAAAGGCGTAGGAGCGACTTGTCGAGTTAGTGGTGGTTTCTCCAATCGCATCTGTTAAGTTAACTGTTTCATCGCCCGTCGTCGTTCCTCCAGGATATTGTTCAGTCGGAGGATCTGGTGGCGTTGGGAAACATCAGCCTTGACCTCACCGCTGTCTTCGAGCACACCCGCATCTCCGCCCAAGCAGACAGTGTCTACACTTGTTTCTCCCTCCACAGAGACGCGGTCTTTTTGAGCCCCCGCCTTTGCTCCTCCGCCGTCCCCGCCGCTATCTGCGGCTACCACCTCGGTAAGTGGTCACGTTTTTACCAACTATTTGTTCTAAGAAAAATCACATAGTATTAACGAGGTGTGTATCGACAATAAGCATCATTTTCGAATTCCTGGCCTGCTGCACTACTGTTCTCAACCCATTAGCCCCAAAGTTGAAGTACTGGCTATTAGCGAAGAAAAGAGTATCAGTAGCTGATTTTGTTGTTTTTTTGCCACCCTTCATCAAATACCTCTTGCTTAGATTGTATGATCCACTAATTGATTATGGCCAGTCACAGCTCCTTTCAGATTTTTAAACGCAGTTTTGTATGTCAGCTGCAGTCTGCGGATGCAAAATCTCTTACTAAATGTGTGGAAGCTTGCGCAGGATCAATAGGTATTATCTTTTTTTTTCACTGGCAATGATACATTCACAAGTGCATCACGAAAATCGGGATCCCATTTAGAATCGCCGTTCTCTATCAGTGAAAATTTCAAATAACGCTAAATTTTACCACACAATCTTACAGAAAGTGTTCAAAATGTACGTCATTATGTGCGATGTAGATATGACATGGTTCAACGGTGACAAAACTTTGTACCGTTTATATGTAATTGTGAATAATCGGACTTCCCTGGCATTCAGCTAAGTCTAACAAAACTACAATCTTTCAACACCCCCTAGACACCCGTCCTTTGCATCCCCAACTCACCAAGTCCGAGGACTACGCTTGCCCCGGAGCCTTGATTCAGGCCGGTGGGAACTGCTTCTACAGTGCCACAGAAAAAATGGCCTGGTTCGCCGCGGAGAACTTTTGTGCCAACCTCGCCCATAGCAGTTCCTTTTCACTTGAAATGGACAGTCATTACTCCGGACACCTTCCTTCCGTCCATGACTCGAATACACTCGCATTTCTCGCTCAGATGCATGGCACTCAACACTCCTGGCTTGGTCTGCGCACACTTCGTAAGTAATGTCCGCAGCGGTTCACTAAACTTACCCTATTTCACAAAAAATATCGTAAGTTAGCTTCTAAGTCATTTTTGTGTTGGATGAACATTTAAGCCTCTTTTTCGTGTCAGTTTGGTGCACCTCGTCCCGTTTCGAGGCTAATAACACGACCGAACGTAGACAAAAGCGATGTAGAGGAAGGGCCTCGATTTGTTTTCTCCCTCACATAGGTGGTTTCCGAGGTTTCAATGAATCCTGGGCGAGCTCTCCACTCCAGTGGTCTGATGGCAGTCCCGTGGGGTACTTGGCGTTTGCTCAGGGTCGCCCCTCGCTTACCGACGATGTCGGGCGCCTCGGGGGCTGCGTTGCCCTCGAGCCCGCAACACACCGGTGGAGTGATGTCTCGTGCGACGAGTCTCTCGCCTTCGCCTGCCAATTCCCCATCGAGGCGTTCCCCAAACACCAACCTGCCAGTGGTAAACCTTATTGCTCGTTTCTCTGCTCAAAAGTTTGTACGTAGCGGTGTACAATTAGCACACAGTATCTCGAAGTTAATCTGTGTCTCTTTCACCTTTTCATATAATCCTCTTCCACACTTTCGTTCGATGCGGATTTATTAGTCGTTGCTAACTCTTCTCCCAAGTAGCTTTGTTCCTCGATTTAGATTAATATACGGCCGCATAGAAAAAAACTGAGGATTCAATTGTTTCCCTCTTTTCTCAAAACCTACCGCTGCGATTAAGTACAAAGCGAATTTGGTGGTTTTGGATGGCATAGACATTTACGAATTGGATAGTATCTCACAGTTATATAATCCATTAAACGTTTCGCTACTATTTTAGTACTTTCCTGCTCTTAGGTAACAAATATTTGGCAACAGTGGAACAGTGTCCTTCGGAATTTCCTTTGTTCACGAAAAGTGCCTGCTACGCTGTCATCGAGAAGCCTCTTTCTGTGAAAGAAGCCCTGACAGAATGCAAAAATTTGAATCCCAAGTCAAGCCTAGCGTCTTTCCACTCAATAGAAGAAGAGATGGGTCTGGTGGGTTGTTTTCAATGTCGTTGTACTTGAATTCTGTTTGTCCCTCCATTTCGATTGGACCATTTTATATAAGTCCAAATCCACTCTTGTCTCCAATAGGAGATTAACCAAATTATATGTCAATCTGAGAGAATTATGCGTATTCGAAGCAGCTTATTAGCCGCGGATGCTTTTTCACCCAAAGTGGCTGGTTCTGTATCTCTCACAGTATGAATGAAACGCCGTGCCTATTAACACCCACGTACTTTCCACGAACTGAAGCCACTCGGGGGTGCTCTTGTGCGTTTCACTTGGTCTACTAAGCCTTTCCGATAGGACTATGTACGTACACGCCAGTCTCAGCATGAAATCGCATCGTTTGTGTCCATTAGGTGAGTCTGCTTGGTGAGAGGCCACAGCCCGCCTACTGGATGGGTCTGTCGCAGTCGGACTTGCAGTACGCCTGGGCCGACACCAGCGTGGTGGACCACATCCCTAAGCACCGAATGCCCGCCGAGACTTCCCACCTCTGGCACTTCCAGGATTGCTTCACTTTCAGTCCTTTTGTAAATACGGAAAATTCCAAAACATGTACGTCGTTATCTTGTGGATTCTTTCAGCTCACTGACACACTTTACATTCACAGTTTGCTCTCAACTTTTGAATGCCACGGTTTCAGGACCTGCTGCGTACGCCGTGATGGCAGCAATCGTATTTATCGTTTGATTATGTGCCGAAATAAGGTTGGGCAACCTTTTGTGTCTGTCCTTCAGTTTAAAGCATTCTTAAGAGCTAAATTCGATTGAAGTTAAGACTTCGCATTCGGTCACTCCAATTTACCCCTCCAAGCCCAATTGTATCCTGATGAACTCTTGGCGTTAGTTTCCGTTGCTCAGGACCGCGCCACGCGCCTCAAATTCCTGAAATCGCCTCGTAGACATCTTTCCGAGTTCTCCACACTCAATCCTTCTCTATTCAAAATCAACACCTCACCGAATCGCATGAGGAATTAAATAAAATTTAAACCGTCTTTAGCATTCTAATCGCTCCCGCTGCTATCGTTTATTCCTCTTAAAATTATCTCACGCGTTTTCAAGTGTGTGTTCAAATTTCACACAGGACTCTTTCAAGCCATTTCTGGGTTACGTAACGAAGGTGACAAATAACATTATTTTTAGTTATCACGTGGAACGAGACAGACTGTAATGCTAAGCGACCCTACATATGCCAAGTCTACATTGGTGCCCGCGGACCACCGTCTGTGGAACCGGCCCATCCACCTCCTTTCGGCTTGGCTCCGATTCGCTGTCCCCGTGGCTACCGACAACACGAGGATCGTTGCTTCAAGGTACGCCCCTAGGTTTCCCCTTCAGTACATACTACGGGTCTACGACTAATTGTGTTTGAGGGTTTTTAGCCTGCTGCTACTTCTATTTCCTATCGTGCATCAAGATGTTCGCCATAAGCCCGGTTTAGCAATTCTCTTGCCGTAGCTCCCGCTCTTGACAAAATACCCAAAGTTTCCTTTTGACATTTTACTTAGTAACGGACTCTGAATTGACTTGTTTTACGTTAATACCTAGCTATAAAGGCCATGGGTTGCCTACACTCAAACTACTTCCTCCTCAGATGCATCGATTTGCCAATTAAATTCTGTTAAACATTTGGTTAAGGCATTGGTCTCACTTAGCACTTTTTTTCAGCACGATGGTTGTTATTGTTGCTTCGGTTTTGCTAGCATGAGTGTAGGAACACCTGGGATTTGTGGCCCAGGGTTGCATCGGTCATGAGGTGGTCGCTTCGCCTCCAGCAACTCCAACTGTACGCATCCTCTTTCCTCCTAGTTCATCCCCAAGGCCGCATCTTTTGATGACGCCGAAAAGGCCTGCAAGGAGGAGGTAAAGGGAGAGCCAGGCTTCGTCGGTTCGCTGGCCAGAATATCTAATTCACGAGAGCAAGGTACGTTGGTGACTCGGATGCAGTCTTTAAAGTCACATCACTTTCTGCTAACAGTGGACGTACGGCCACCATTGGGTCAGCTAGTAGTGCTGAACAACTATGTCATCAAGGAAATACAAACAGGCTCCCTGACGAAAATGCTTTAATGTTTATATTCACTGAGTCCCTCGTTCACTGGTCGCTTAATTGTGCAACAAGACTACGTTTACTTGATTATTAGGTTCTGACTAGTATATTAGTTTAGGGGAAATGATCATGCTTGAGACCACCATCTATTTTACAAGTATCCACGTACGGCCTTGGATTTGTGGTGCCTTAGTTGCAAGGTGCTTGTAAACGTGGTCTTTGACATTTCAGACTTCGTGTCGGGCCTGTTCTCAGCAGAGGCTCCAAGCCAGCCGAGCATGGCGTGGATCGGGCTGCGCGGAGGACAGTCTCATTGGACCGATGGCGGCGAATTCACATACTCCCGGGAGGGCATCGACTTCCCACTCTCTGTCACTCAAGACAAGGAGGACATGGTGAGTCCTCCCTTTTCTCTACCCACTCTACCCTTGTCAAAAGCCATTTGACTTTTACGGACGCTTTAGTTGGGCTGTTTACACGTGTAATGTTATGTTAAAATAACCCAACTATCTTTGTTCCTAACTGTTTGATATTGATTAGTTTATGTTAGTGCAGTCACATACTGCAACATGTTTGGTTGAACGAATCGGTGTACGTTGAAGTTGTTCTCCATTTTCCACTTATTTCTAGTGCACAGTGATGCTGTATTCGTCGAACATCCACTTCAACGGCCTCTGGTACCGCTCGCCATGTTCCCTAAACAACCAAGCCTACTTCGTTTGCCAGGCTCGAGCTACCGCTGAAGCACACGACCCCTCTACCCAGTCGGTGGCGTCGGAAGCCCAACCCGCGGCAGTTTGTGCCGATGGCTATACCCTTGGCTTCTTCAACAGCACCGCTATCAGCCTCGGGTCACCTAGTTCCCTACCCCACTGTCTCCAGCTTGTCTCCTCTGCTCCAATGACGTGGGAGGTAATTCAGTTTTCAGTACAGAGTTGCCGTTCGTGTGGCCAAGATTTTCATCGGAAATTTCAGTGTGTGCTTTGGAAGAAGATTCTTTCTGTCACTTGAGCATGGTTTGTGTCACCTCTCAGAAACACTAGTAGCTACCGCGCCATCCACTAATGGTTAATTATTTAATCGTGTTTCTCGGTAAATCCGACGTTGAATCGGCTTCGAGTAAAGTATGCGGTTTATTTTCTTTTCTGGTATAGTTAAATGAAGTGGATGAATCGTTCACACCAGTTCAAAAAGCGTTAAAACATCAGAAGTGTTGTTGACGTTTTGTCCGACAGAACGTCAATTTAAGAAGGTGCAGCTGACATTTAAATCACTATGTGGAGGTCAAGTAGGCATGGTTGGAACATTTGCGAGCTGTTTCTAATACTGTTCATATGGGGATGTGGTTTTCCTCAACAGTGTCATTGTGGCAAGAAGTTGCAAAGATAATTTGCGCTCATGTCGACGCACAAATCGCCTTTGTAGCGGTCTCTTTTTCTGACTCCGCGGATAATGCGTACCTAATCAGTTCTTGTCAAATTGTAGAAAAAGTTGCACACAAATTGGAATTAGTAAACTCCTATGTCGCCGTGGAACCGTTGTACTAATTGCGACATGTCACACTGTACCGACGACGATTTAGTCATGATCAAGCTTAGCGCCGTGCAGCTGCTCTCATTTGTGCTGTTTGTGGATTTTCGATTTTTTTACAGGAGGCGCACAACCTATGCAAGGCCCAGTCGGCCAGTTTGCCCTCAATCGACACCCTAGCGGACTTGAGTTTCCTGCGTTCATGGTTGCAGACACCTCGGTCCCTCGGTGGCGCCGGGTTCACGGCAGATGCCGCTGTCTGGCTCGATCTCACCGTACCCGAGTGCCCCAAGTGTTATTCGGTGCGTTTTTGTGCCTGCTGCTTTCTCTCTTATCGATGATTTCTCAACCGGTGAATGGCGTGCTCTTTCGGCAAACATTGTGGCTTTTTGCGCATGCATCGAGAGGGGATGTTGTGGGAGGTCATTGGGAAAATATCACGGAGGCGGCGGGTGGTAGTTTTTTTTAGAGGCGAAGTGCAGCATGCTGTCGATAACGTTTTGTAAATAATAGTTGTTAAATGCTTGCCGTTCTATAACTATGCCACCGGCTCGTGCCCCATCGTACTCAGATCTCAAAAATTTCCTCCAAAACGGATACGGGAATGTGTACCAACTTACCATGTTTTATGCCTCCATTTATCATTTTTTTCTGTCGCATTTTTTGGATAAGTTTCTTCTCCCATTTGTTTAGAAATATTTCGATTCAACTGTTTCTACGCCCAATTGTGTTTTTTTAATGCATGCACATCGTATAGAGCAGTTGTTGTCTTTTCTGAAGACCTTTTACCGTGTTCATTTGCATGGAATTGGTTCCTAGTTGTTTGGAGTTTTAGGTCGCAGCAGCAGATTAGCCATCTGTCCTTTTGACGGTTTTTAACTGCCTTCTGTCTCTACCATTGGTTTGAAAGGCCTCCGCTTTAGACAGTGCGTGCAATTGGTACAACGACTCAAAATAGGTTACTTGTTTAAAACCTTTCCTAATGCGTAAGTGCGGTCGAAAAAGTATACATTAAACCCCCCATTTCGTTCACCTTCCCTATGCTATGACAGTAGTAGAGAACGAATTCACACACACACACACCTTTAACCACACCGTGCTGTTTTAGCAATGGAAGTGGCACGCCAACGAGAGCAATATGTCCCCAGTTCGCATTACGGATTGGTTCAACGCCCCGACTGATTCCTCCGGTTGCTACATGTTCGCCGTCTCACCTCCGAGCGTGTCCTCCAAACTGCGCTCCATCCGGCCTGCTGACTCGTGCACAACCACCCGCCTGCCTGTGGTCTGCCAGACGGACGCCCGAGTGCTTCTGGGCTCTGCCCAGTCAAGTGCTGCCGAGTCGGGCATCGCGTCGGTTGGATCGTGTGTCAAGAATCCCACTCCGGAGCTTTCTTCGCTGCCAAGTTTCCTAACGAATGTCAGTGTAGGCAAATCGGGCAAACCCTGCATACGGTCAGTTCTTTCTAGTCCCTACAAGCATCCACAGTTCACTCCTAACTAGGCCACGTCTGGTCAGAATGTTGTAGGTACGGAAACACAGGCGCAATGCCGATAAAAAACAATAATAAGTGATTAAATTCGGATGTTTGCTTATTGATAGGATGATTCATGTGCTCTAGCCTTGGCCGAAATTCAACAAAGTCAATTCGCACCAAATTCAACTTGCAGTAGGTGCAGATTGGTCTTGCCGATCCCAATCGGATTACAGCCTTATCGAATCGGTAAATGTTCGGATGGTGACACTCATGCTATCGGTTTGAGTCTTTAAAATGTACTATTTTCTATAAGCGACCGAGTTGCCCATGAAAATCAACGCACATGTGATTGGGTAATATTAGAAATAGTACGAGAATTGGCCCGAGGGACCAGCAGTAGTCACTCAAGGAAGTGCTTGTATGTTGGCACTCTGTCAGTTCTGAAATCAGGGGCCAGGACACCTTAGCACGTTTCCCTATAGTGGTAAACAAACGGTGACCATATTGGTGGCGTTTGTGTTAGGTGCGTGCATTTGATAGTAGATTGGGTATCTGTCAATGGACTTTTGGCAAATTGTGATCACCAGGTTGGGTGCTATTCGGAGAAGTATGTTTGGACCATACTACTATTATAAATGGCGAAAGAGGAGGCTTTGGGCATCCAACCGTTCAAACATCGCTCCCATAATTTTTCGTTTTCTACTAAGATCAGCAAAAGTATACTTTAAATTTTACATTTGTGACGTTGCCTTTAGTGAATTTCGCTGTGGATTGCTGTTCCAGGTCAGCTAATGCGCTGTTACGTAGAGTTAGCAGGCTGTCACATAGTGCCCTGTAGGCATGTCATCTTTTGTGGTTTTATCTTGTTACACGTTCCACATCTACATAGTCATGTAATTTTTGTAAATATGCTGCCGACTTAAATACTTAAATAGGAAGCCTCTTTGGACCAAACTAATCACTAATGTGGGTCCATCGTTAGTGACAAGCGAGCTTAACTGCCTCACACTCACGTGATGATACCGGCTTTGATTTTGCTTTTTTTCTAGGTGGGATCTGGTGCAGCACAACTTAGACCGACCAGACGCACTACTGCCAAAGCACTGGCGAATCTTCTCCGCTGAAATCGCCTACGCTATTCATCAGAGTCCCTTTTCTGACAACTACTGTGCCCACTTGGCTGTGAATAGCCGATCCAGCGAATCGGGCAACCCCGTCTACCGCTATGCCTGCTACACGTCAACCGACCCCGAAACTGGACTTGAGGCGAGTTTCATTAACCCCATTTTCGCGTTAGCACGAGTGGCTCCTGGTTAAGCGTTTGACAAATGTGAGGTCTTCCGCGCTGCTTTCAATGGTGACAGTGTTTCCGGTTGAACACCGGTAATGTCTTTGTTTACGGCGAAAACTATCCACTAACACCTACTTCTGCCTATTGCCGTTTTCTTGAAAGTAGTTTTTATTGGGATGAATGTTTTTTAGTCAACACATGTTGTTCACTTTTTGGCCTTAATATCGCCTTTTCCTTATTCAGGACTGTGAAATGGAGAGTTGTCAGCTGGCTGACGGTAGTGGTGGCTTGTCTTCGGGGTGGATTGTCGCAATCATGATTTTCTCCCTCCTCTTCGCTGCCGCAGCTGTGGTCGGTATGTTGTACCTGCTGTGTGGTCGACGTCACGACCGATTCCTCCACCACCACGGTCGTTGGGTTTCACCCCTAAAAGTGACCTTTAGCAGTTCCGTCTTTGGTGGAGCACCTCTTCAGCATCGTGGATTCTTTTACCATAGCGACCGCGGTGAGAACTTCGAGAACCCATTGATCCCCTCCGTGAGGATGTTTGACGCGACGACATCCAGCTTGATCACCCCCAACGCACCTTCTCACCCTGCAATGTCGTCACTCACATTGAAAAACCAGCTCTACCGGCCTCTTTATGACGAAGATCCTCTTCTCTTGGATGAACCAGACAATGCGGACGAATTCACTGGTCCTGTCTGAAGCGTCCGTTCGTGTGTGTGTGTGTGTCTAAAACTGCCTTTTCCATGCAACCGGCTGTGTCATTCAGGCGTCTTTTTTATACGTTTTGGTTGTTACCCCAACTATTTTTCCCGCTTTTGACCCCCCCCTTTTACACCCTGTACAAACCTCAATGTCATCTGTCAGCATCGTTTTCGTAGATTCTGCCAAAGGCACACTTTGTGATAAAAAATGTTGCTCGTATTCATGTGAATTAGGATCTGATTCGATCTACTAAAACCCTCAGATCTTCAAAGCTTGTCATTAACTATTTCAGCTCTTTCAACGGGTAGTTTTTTACCCGAATTTTCCTAGTTTATTTGCCTCAAACCGACTTCTACCTCATCAACACATACCATCGACTTTATTTGCTTGTCCGTTAGTCCTTTAAGTATGGGGGTAAACAGTCGAAATGGCTAATACAAAGCCATTTATGGCAAATGGTGTCTGCAACGCTGGAATTTTGTTAGTTTTTAAGCATGCTCGAACTGTCAAACGTAAACATTGAAAACGAAAACAGTGATCCATCAGATTCGTCTAGCCTGCTTGTAGCAGGCATTTTGGAGAGGCTGGGGACGCGAAATACGATCCACTACAGTGATTGGAATTCCCGCTTCCCATAACATCGGTTTGCATTGTCCACCAGTCCTATTTCAGGTTTTTTGCAGGGTTGAAGGCTGGTTTGACGTAAATAATAGGGAATGAATGGTAAGTCATAACATCGGCAGACGGAGTTTGCTGAGTTTGTAAAACTCTTAAATCCAGTATCTCATTACCTTCCGTAGAACCAATGGAATCTTAGGTGACGGTAGACACACTTTTATTTGACCACGAGACCTGTTAATTTTGTTTCGTTGCTTGTCCACATACATGGAAACCTAATATTCAATTGAATACAGTCCGCAAATCCTAATCCATCCATTAGACTTTGAACCGGTGTCGACTAACTGCCAATTCATTGCAACCTTGCAAATGAAATTAGTGAGGCGTTTGACAAAACTACTTGCGAGGGCAGCATGAACGGACATGTAGAATGCAACACACACAGCGCTGATGTTGTATTTCATCGGTCAGGCATTACGATTGGTCCCTCTCAAGCATTATGCGAACTTGGTAGAAATCCAATTTTATTCTCTTATACCCAGTATTATGGAACTGTTGAATGCCATACAAAGACGTCATAAATCAGTCGGACACTTGCGGTTAACGCTGAAATTGCGCTTTCATAGCTAAAACACCTACTTCCAAATATGATGGAGAGCAAAGTGACTTGTGAACCTCTCGCACAGATACAAGGGTTGGTGGAGAGTACCAATTTACGTTGTCAAACACCTCACAAAACCACCGAACAATTGTACAAAGTCTCGTGTGACAAATAGGTAATACGTCATGATCAAATAGACTGTGCTGAAGTCACAGGACTTGAAAATTATGCACAGCGTGCCCCCCCCCCCCTCCTAAGCCTTGTGAAGCACCAGACGTAGATTTTCGTATTGAGGAGATTTTGCGGGTGAGGCTGCATTGATAGGAATACGAGGATTTCCTTTCACTCCTTAAATACCGTAAAATCAAAATGACCTAAATTAATAAAACCAGTGGCATTAAAATGGTTGTAGGCCTGGTGTTGAAGCAGCTTCGCAATGCTTTGCCTTTCCAAATAACACACCTAGATAGATAATTCACACAATTCCTTTGGGTATTGAAATTTACTCGCACCTCTATTCTGTGTGAAATTGTGGAGTCGACCTTTTATATCTACACATCTTCTAAATTAGCTCTTACCAACGATAAGGCAAGTGTAACATCTAGAAAAGTGGTCACAGTTAGCAGATAAGACAGGACTGTAACCCCCTGAAATTAATTTCACATAAGCGGTTGCTAGTGCAAAGTTAGGTGGCATGTCTTAGAGAGGTGCGCAGGTTTCCGGCAAGCCTTTGATGGCTTGCAAATACCTGTTCGCTACTGCGCTCTACGAACTGTCACGAGGCATAAGTCTGCTAGTGATCTCTGTACGCGCAAAACACTCGCTACCATATGCCTTAGTTGATCTACATAATTGACGTCTTTAAACGAGCTTGCCTTCAGCTCATTTGCAGCCATTTTCTGTTGCCAATAGCAACTGAGCTTGTCACGCAACCTCCCGCGACATATTCTGACAGTGATTTTCATCGTGAAGCAAAGTTTCATGTGTCTAATTAAGAAAATTGCATTACAGGGCGCTTACTGCTGATCTGCTTGTGAATTGTATCCGTCTGCACGACAGACGGACACGAGTGTGAATTTGAAAGATCAGCAATGGCTACACGTCCTTTGGTACCCTGATTGAATGTAACCAACTTTGATTGAAACTGATATTTTGGGGAGCTGACAGCCACAGTTAATAAGTACAATTATCCGAAGGATCCAAAGGTTAATGTTGCAAGGCAAATTTTCCTTGATGATTGTTTGAGTAGTATCTCCGTTTTGCATGATGCAGTACGGTTAATGTGGTTATTAGCAAATTATACCCAATCGGAATTGATATTACATAGAATAGATTTGTTTCCAAGTAATCGAATCTTGGCGAATCTTGCTAGAGTAAAACATTGCCGTAGTCTTACTAGAACCAACAGAAGCATTAGAATTTCAAGTGCATTTCGGGTTCAAATTGATGAGGAAGCTGTTGCGTTACCATGTTTAAGTAATAAAGATAAACAGCGATTATCACTGCGGGTGCTCAAACCATCAAACAATTTTAACACATAAATTACTTTTTTGTTGGGAAATCAGCAGTACTGCGTCGACCGATATCATGAATGGCGCGTTGCCGATTTTGCCTGAAATCCCAAAGACGGCGTGACTGACAGAATGAAGACATTTTCCCACGCGCTCGAGCCTTCAGTCCATGTCAAAGCCAAACTCCATGCCCGGGGGCCCAGTCAGTACCCCACCCAGAATATTGGCTTCCATTCAAGACGAGTACCCTCTTCTTGATCGATTGCCTTCCAACCTACCTCCAATTGCATAATGCTTCGTGTTCTTTTTTTTTCAACAAGTGTGCCGCTCTGAGAGGCTCGCATAGAATTGTACTACTGTCAAAAACAACTCAGACAGGTCATTTAGTACTGAAATACGCCACAAATTCCAGAAGTATCATCGAAGTCTTAGAAGCTCATGTGCTGTCAGGTAGTAGCACCGCTCTACCAAGTGCTTGCCACCACGAAACTTTGTTGATAGTGACTTTATTCGGTTAGCTTGGACGTCAACCCCACTGGCAGATAACCAATGAACGTAGCTTATTACCGTCAGCAGTGTACGCTTCACGAATTTCGCTCGAAGTTGTCCAGGTTTGAGGAAGTATGGGGACCTCATTTCTGACGTCAACACTTTATACATCTAAAAACGACACCTGAGAAGAAACGGTTAGGAGAACACAGCGATGGGGAAGTTCCTGGCTCGAAGACAGCCATACGCGTAATTTAAAACTATCTCAGAACCAAGGTCGATTTCACGATGAAGATGCCCCGTGCGACCTGCGTGAACACCGACAACACATGAAGAGTGCAAAATACTCCTGCATTTGGACACAGATGCCAATATCGCCGATTACAATTGCAAAATATCTACAGCCAACGTGAAAACTGGATGACTAATTAGGTGAATATTTAAAATAAGTAGAGGTGCCTACATCAGCAATTAAAGCGTAAGTTGTATTCTGTACAAACATTTTGAATTTTAAAATAGAACGGTGCGGAATAGGAGGAGGAGGAGGAGGGCGAGGGCGAGGCGGGGGTGAGGTGTGGCCAGCAGCGCCAGGAAGTCGTCGAGATATGAAAGCCCTTTGTACTTCTGGAGGGTGGTGGGACGAAGAGGCGTAGAGCTGCGAAGATGGGAGAGATTGGTATAGAAAATAGCCGGGGTGCGGTCCGTGTGTGTGTGTGCGTGTGTTGGGGGAGTGTGGCGGGTGCACTGAGGGCTCCTCAAGGGCGGTGAAACCTGGGGTGGAACGCAAATTAAAAAAAATACACTTTGTCAACATGTGTACTTAATAAAAAACAGTAGCAACAATTACGTACCTCGTAAATTGCCGGCTGTCCTCATGAACATCCATTTCTTTCGACTTGAACTCATTCAATTCCTTCCGGATATCAGCCTGAAAAAAGACACATGTTTAAATCGACATATTGTGCATGTTGATCCGACGTTGAAGACCCAACAGGATAAAGAACAATGTTTAGATCAACTGCATCACAGAAGCGCTTGAACGATGTCAACTTAAACAAAGTTTAACGGTCTTGATGTGGAGACCAGACGGAGTGGCAGGGGAGTCGGGGGCATTGAGGCACGAACCTTGTCTTTGGGCGTGAGACGAGTCCAGGGCTTGTCGGCGCGTCGGTCGTAGGCAACGGCTTCCGTGACCTCCACGTAGTCGTTGAAACGGATGATGCGGCGATTCTTGAGCTCCTCCACCGTGGGGCGGAAAGAAAGCTGCAAAATGAAAAAAACACGCGGCTTGTTCAATGCTACTTATAACAATGATAAATGCTTCATGCTGACCCCATTGATCGTCAGTTGCAGTGCATGGTCACGTTTCCACAACACGCCAGGGTGTGTGTGTGTGTGTGACAGAGGCTTGCAGCGATTAGCCAAATCCTCATTTCGCCACTGCATTAGCACAAACAGCAACCACAGCTGCAACGTGCACACGAAACATACTCCCAGCTTAAAAAATCTCGGAAATGTCATATTCAAGGTAGTTACGACGTTTGGCGACGAAAGTCCACAGGCGTCTGTGTGTGTGTGTGCCAAGGAACCGTTTTTACAGCACAAAATTGATTTCTCGATTAGTCATCTTTCGCATCTTCTTTTAAGAGAAACATGGTTGAGCTGTAGCTAACAAAACGAGCACAGTGGAAATCACAGTTCAACACCGGGAGGCGAGAGAAGTGGACAATCCACTCCCTCAGAGGCTACGACAACTTTGGTGTCTTTGGAGCGGCGTAAGCAGCCTTCGCGCAAATGACTTCAAAACCTGCCCTGCTTCCACGTAACGGTGCTTTCAATCCCGTGAAGAAATTGCAGATCCACATGCGTGTACATAACTATGCCAGATGGGGAGCAGCACCTTGTCAACACGAGGGGTCGCATCCAAGCATTGTTGGCGTGCAGTGGAGGAGGAGCAACTCCCTCATTAAGCCAACTTATTCGTGCATGCGCGTAAGCATCCATAACTAGAACAAACAAATGGCTGCAGTAATGCATTGTGATCGTGCAGAGTATGCGTGCTGGTTAATTGCAGAGCGGCAACAAAAGGACACCCAGTGGTGGGTAAAAGGGCCCGGCGGGCGACCTCACCTTGCGCGAAAGTGTGCGTCGCTTTTCTTCCTTCTCCTTCCTTCGGGACTCCTCTGTTCCCACTAAAATAAAGGGAGAAGTCATTTAAACAAACGAGCGCTTGATGTGAATACAATTCACTGTGGTGCGCAAGAAGCGCCCCAGTTAAAGTCGCGGCGTCCGCTTCAAACCGTGACAACAACACCAAATTTTCAATAATAGGGGAAGTGACTGTGAAATAGCAAGTAGAACACGGAAGTTCTGCACTTTTTAATACGAATCATTCGATAAGAATTTAAAGCCGTACTAAACAAATTCCGAATCGCGGTATTACGCTCCGATTGGTGCTTGAAGTGACGGTTCGCTTGACCATTATAATGCAAAAACACGTGACGAGTGTCGGCTACATCCAAAGCACATCGCCACTACGCATATCTAGGTGCTGCTCCGAATGCGCGATTCGATGACCAACATCACTCGTGAGGTCACACTAACAAGCACCTGGCCTGAACGGAGAGATTGCACAACAAGGCATCGAAGGGCAGCAAGCAAGGCCGCCGTGACAGCCGGTCAAATAAAAGCACGCAAGTCGGGGCAGCACTGGTTGTGCGCTACGAGGGTGCCCGCGGAAACCACTCACACCAACGCCTGCGACCTGACGAAGTACAAACCAAAAGGCTATCACCAATATTTAAACGTTGTACAAACTGCTTTCGGGGTCCAATGAAGCATCAATTCGATGTACTAATGGGCTTCAGCTTATTCCAACGTAAGGACTTGTGTGGGATCACGAAGTTAGAGTTGCTTTAAATTGCAGATCAATAAGGAGGACTTGACAATTTGACCAAAAAACTGGCAGAAACATGGGGCAACGTACAGTGAAGGATGTTTTTTTGCTCCAACTCAACAGCAGTTGGTCGCTGACTCAGCTGTCTTTCGAGGCTGACTTCGATTTTCGCGCGCAACTCCGCCTGCATCTGAGGCGTCCTTCTTGAGAGGATGTTCTTTGCTAGGAGGTCCTGGTGGCTGGGTCGGCGTTCAAGGAAGACGGAGAGGTGGAGGGCTCGCTGGCGCCACAGCTCAGAGTCGGTGCGGCGCAGCACAGCCAGCTCCTCGGGTGTGTTGGGGGCAGACCGCTGGCAGCAGGGCGTCACACCGTCCTCGGACTCGCCGCTGTCGTCGGCCGACGCAGTGGCGAGCCGCGCCCGGGAAAGGCCTGAGCTGAATCGCGCCGATAGCTCAGACACGGTGCGCAGGGCGGAGCTGGGACGCACGCCACCCGTGGTCACTTCGACTCGGTTCGGAGAAGACGAAGGCGAGAGTTTCCACATGTTACTTCAAGAGAGTGCAAATATACCATAATGAGGCAAGCCACCTTGGGATCCTAGCCCACAACGTTTAGCCTTTCAAAGAGCCGAAAGAAAGCAACTCTAGGGTCATTGTTAAAACCAGTTTTTTTACATATATCTAAACAGCCTCGCTCTTCATCTTAATACCATCTAGAGGACGATAAAATGACGTGAGCATAAGAAAACCAATTTCAAGGTACATAAACAGCCTTTGCAACCTTACTGGAAACAACTGTCCGGCGAGTACTGCCGAAGAGCGATCGAAAATAACACCAAGAAATGATGCGATGAGAAAATAGAATGGATGGCCTGATCTATGTGAGTGCTGTTAAATGAAGGCATATTGCTGATTGGTTTCTAAACACAAATTACTCAACTACTTGGCAACACTCAAATCTGATCCATGATGCTCTGTCAGTGGAGTTATTGGTTACTCTCGAACTGGAACATGATAAGAATATAACACAAAAAGTGACATGACCACAAAAGCGTAACAAAGTCGAGGCCTCTTCGAGGCCACGTAACGAGTGAGTGTGTGGGTGAGACGACGTCTTGAGTTCAAATCTTCGCGTGAATCCGAGTTTCAGGAATCCCTCTCCACTGGATTGGGCCAGCGTGTGTGTTGGCCTAATTAACGTTGGGAAAACATGAGCTGCCGATAATTAGATAGTAAAATTCTGCCATTTCATAGTAAACAACACCAAATGTATGTTTGGAGCGCCAGATCTTTGCAAAGGAACTTACGCCAGCCGAGTTTTGAGTTCCAAGGCTAAAGCGTCTGCCGCAGTGTCACCGTTCGGAGAGGTATGGTTTTGGACTGAAGGTGAGGTAGAAGGTAGGGTGGACTGCTGTGGTAGGAATTTCGGACGTTGAATCGGCAGAGACGGATTGCCGTCAGGCAGATCAAAGGCAGGTTGAGGTGCTGGGGGAGCGGTACCGTTAGCCAATCTTGTGAGCCCTGGAGACGGAGGACTGAAATCTGTGAGGGAAAAGAAAAGCAAAGGCTTAGGGCGGGCTTTCACCGAGACTTCCCACCTGATCAAGCTGTTATTAACTATGCATGCTAAATTAGACGAAACGATTATTAGTAGTGACGCGGTCGCACTTGGTTTTGGAACAAAGACTTTACTACAGCAAAAGCTTTATTCGAGCGCCTTAAGCACGGACAATGACGAGAAACCTATCGATCCGCGGACGAGGGCTAACCCTTCAATATCCCAACTTCCTACTCATATTCCTCGAAGAGGTGTGAGCCAAAACAGATGGTGCCGGTACAAGAAGAGACGTTTAGAGGATGCACAAAGCTGATTTTGCGTTCAGTGCTCAGAAGCCGGAAACATTGAGAAAACCTAAATGGAAGATCTTCGGGATGCTACTTGATTGATAAGGCAGATGCTTTGATGGGCTCTGTGTTGGTTAGGAAAGTCACAAGCACAGGGATTGAAGAAATCAGTGCAATTTTTCATGAAAAAGACGCTTGGTCAGTTTCTGTTAATGCACTCAAAGCAAAAAGGATGTTGTTTGGTGTAGAAGGTGTTGTGCAATATGAAGGATTTTATGAAAAGAAGCATTAAACATAAGCATGCTTCGTACGCCGGCTAAATCCGAATGCCAACACAACTTCGTGACACAAACACCTTTTGTGCATTTGAAATTGTGGCTGGTATGAAAGCACATCGGCAGATGCGGCAGGCTATTCCTACTCCCCGTGCTTTCAACATTCGTCTTTTGCGTTGATGCCAAACGTGCAAGGTTGTGGCTAGTCGGAGGGGGCTCTAGATAGTCCCGACAGAGCCGAAACAGCTGTCTGTGTTTTCAGGTTGATATTATTTTGAATTGATGTCTGTTCTGCCGCATGGATCGTATTTTCGCGAATAGTTGCAGAAGAAGGCACGATATTCGAGACAGACAAAACACATCCACCAACTGGGATAGAAAAGACTACGGTGAGATGCGGCCGATTTCACTACGCCTTAGTGTCGCGTCTTGATTATGCGCTTGGAAAGTGCCAACGACGTGCTGTCGCGTGCATGCGCACCAGATCCGATCAACTAAAAGCCACGCTGCAGCTCTTAGCAGGCGATGGCGGGCGCACAAAGGCCAACTGCTGCGCCACCGACCAACGACAGTCCTCCCACCGCCTCTCCTCCTCCGCCTCCCCCTTAATGGGCAATGACGCTGCCATGGAAAGTGCGAGGCGCAGTGCCATAATTTACCGACGGGGCGGAACACTACCACACTGGGAACATGGACATCAAGGACAAATGTACCCGGTTTAAACAATCAAAACACCGAGATTCACTACACCAAATAACCAAACACCGTTGTGACACTCGAAAAACGTAGATTTTAGATAAAATACAATTCGTGTTCTGGATTGGTATTAATAACCGCCTCCGTGAATAATGAATACACCACAACCTAAAGAATACGTCGGAAGGTCATGAGAACCCAAAAGGTACGGCATCTAGGCCTGCGGTATGGAAATTCACTTCATCGGACTTAAATGGTGGCGACATAGCCGGTGATAAGAGCTTTCTCGTGAGCCCACAACAAGCAGTCCCATGTGAGTGACGCTAGATAGCTCTGCACACGATGTAAGTGAGGTATTTAGTCGCACGATGCGATGTCCACGGGGGATTCCCTCTGTAGTAAGTGGGCTACACGTAATATCAATTTTAGGTGGCAATGCGACGCCCACGTACACGTTAACAGGGGCAAAATAAATGAATGCGTCAGCCGATGACAAGACGTTGGCCGATAAGCCCTTTGCACACTTAAAGTAGAAAGATTGCCTGCGAAAATAACAATGGCCACCCATAATTTCACAAGCTTCCCTTTGCACAGAGACACCCAACACGAGTACTGGGACAAGAATAAACGGCGTTTGAATGGTATGAAGAAATCAGCTACTCAAGGAGAGGCAGGTGGCCTCGTGGCAACAAGCTGGGTCATGAGTGCGCGGCTGGCCGAAAAGAGGAGAGTAAAACACACGAAGAGTGAATTCTACCGACAAAAAATGAGAAATTGATACCCGGGTATTGAATTTAATTACCCGCAACCATTATGTGCCATTGAAGGCAAAAAGGCAAAAGTATAAGCCTAGTGAGCCTTTTATGGCCCCAACTGTGAGACATAACTGAATCATAAAGCGCATTTCCCAAAAAAATTGGTGTGAAATGTCATGCATGGGACCGTCCCACATTCATCAGAAGAAGTGAGTTTATCTAAATTTATAACAGGAACACAATAGAAGTTGGTAGGTTTTAGCAATACTAGCATATTAAGTGGATAATAGTTCACCACGAGGAAAATCATGGGATTTAGTTATAACAGTGATTGTGTAAGAGAAGCTTAGCGGTACATGGGTGCAATATCAAAGAAGTGCCAAGTTAGTGCCTATCTTGCCCAAAATGGGTCTGTTCGGAGATAAACAGACGTGTAGAGCATTCAAGTGAATAGCATAAATTTCACCAGATGTCCTGATCTCGAGCAATGAAACTAGCTACATTTACTCGACATTAATTGCTTTCCGTAGTGCTTGTAAATAGCTTCCTTGATGCAAACCGTTACTTCGAAAAGTTAAAGTCACACTCTAAACAAAAAGGCCATTCCGATTCTTGGATGGATTCTCCGTTCCATGGTTTTGCCGCAGACAGTGACTAGACGCACGCATCACTGCATCACCATTGAAACACTGACACAATCTCGACTGAAAGGCCAGATTGAACCTATCGGCGGCAGGCACAGGTTAATGTCACTGCAGCAAGGTTAACTCTTGTATTACAACATTTATAACCTAGAAACATACGCAGCATGCAAACAGTTAACGTTGGTCACAAACTAAGCACTGGTTCAGGCCAAATTTGGTTGTTGCAGCATATACTGACATGCAACTATCCACAAATTCAATTGACAGTCCTCAGAGCAGAAACATAAAGGCTACAAGTCTTCGTTGCATTCACTCCGATGACTTTTAAACAAAGCCATTGTTTAGTGATAAAAAAACAATCTTCTCCTGTTAAATGGTCATGAAAAGATGTCGGCAGAATCACCCGACATTGCTGAATGGAATAGAAATTTGAGAGCAATAAACTGCAACCATTGGTGACAATTTGTGCACACCGTTTTTTATACTGACCGCGAATGTGTACCGCAATGACCCAGAGGTACCATATGCAAAAAGGCGGGAGTCAACGGGAAAGCGTTTGGTGCAACGATGGAGTCGTGGATTTGACCCGAACTGCAGCCCACGTCCGCACTGATTCCTACTCGGACATGTCTATAGGCAACGATTGAGTTAGACAGCCGATCTGGTTTGCTGCGAGTGCACCCCTAAAAACCTCAAACGCATGAGATTAATGCAGTGCACAACTAATACCCACCAACTCCAAAATCTCCACGGACGTGTCTACACGTTATTCACTTCCAAAATGTACCCTCAACAAATGCCTGCTAAATCCGCAACGTCAAATTCACGACGCATCGGTCGTAATGGTGCACAGGCAACAAGAGGCAACTCTCTAAAACAGCAGCAAATAAAGCCTCCTGACTTATAGCTGGTAATTGCGGCAGTACATAAAGTCACGACGACGTCCAGATAAGTCGGCTTTGTGAAGGCACAACAATTAGAGCGAACACTGGCAATAGGAATTCCATAAAAATTACTTGTGCTAATGGCCTGTGCTGCACTCAGGCTATGAATGGCCCATCGCCAAATGCGAAGTTTGCGTTAGGGTGCTGCGAAGGAAGAAACTAATGACGCCTAATGAAATTTAATTTGGGTTGATTGCAAACGAAGTTCCTTAAATAAAGAACCATGTCGCCGAAACTAGTTAACTGGGATAACAACGCCTGGATTATTGTCACAATAAAACGCGGCAGAACTTGGTGTTAATATCGGTCGTTGCATTGGTTTTGCATTTTAAATAAAGGATGGAACAAGATGGGTTTTTCAGTCGTAGGTCGTAAATAGTTAGCTCGAATTGAATTTAAGAATCCAAGATCACACAGAAGCATTAAAAGCAGATACATTAAATCATGCATTTACAGAGCTACCTAGTGGGAGTCAGAGGTTTATGATGCTAACTCACAACCACGACTCGAAGCTTAAAAGGCTATTTCTCCTCAAAGATTTACGCCAGAACATTAGCCAAGCATCGCTAGACTACGTGGGCGAATTGCACAGGGTAGCTCATCTTTGGCGAACGTAAGTAAAAGTCACTAAAAGCGATTTTGTGGCTACTTTTGAGGAGTGGGTGATTGAAGGAAAAGTACCACCGCCTAACGATAGTGAAACGATGATGGTCCAACAGATGTCAGGCAAACATGGCAACATCCTACATAGATAAATACTATTCAAATATCAAAAATCCCACTAGAATTACCAGCAGACAAAGATGTGAGCAAGGAAACGTTGGTAGATATAAAAATGCAACGCGGAATGTCCAGTGCCCCACTGAATACAAAAGCTCTGGCAACAAATACAGGGGACGAAATAGACACGTTTTTTATATACAGAGACGGGATAATCCAATCAAATCACAAAGCAGACGCACTACTTGGAATTGGGTGGCCCTGCAGTGGAATGCGTTAAAATGTCACATGCGAAAATCGGCCGTGTAGTAATGGAATTCGGTGAACATAAACGGAAGTTGAGGAAATGCCGTGGAGCAAAAGGCTAGGCGGTTGGTCCTTAAAATTCAATAATTGGCCGATGTGAGGCTGTACTTTAGGTCGAGAAAGGGGTGGACGAAAGAAAAGTCAAAAGACTTTGGGACAACTGAAGGTGAATGCAATTGGAATGACACGATATGTGGGTTTTTCTAGGGTGATTCGTATACAGCGAGAGTGGTAACAAAAGAAATAAAGTAGTATAGGTAATTAAGGTTAGAAAATGATTGACAAAAGAATCATTAGCATCATTAAAAGTGACCGGTTACAATGCACCACAGCAAAAAAAAACACCCAAATACCCATTGCTGAGCTTTTATTTACAGCAACACAAACACCAGAAAGTAGCGACATTTCGCCAAACATGTTATGAACGAACTGCAAACATTTCATGAAAATCAGGCCGACTAACATTCCGTAGGTAAATTCGCTGACATAATTAACAGGCTGCCTTGGGTTCGGCATTTTTAACTTAACTCAAGAGTGCCCACAGCCCATCCAGTTTGGGATAATTGTAGCATAACTGCAGAGTTGAGCAGTTTCCAAAACGGCTCTCCTAATCAACAGATAGATGTTTACTGGTCTTTAAAGCTTGTGTGTTTGAATTGGCACTAGGAACATACCCACTTTTCAGCGAAATCTTTACAACTAGTCAACCTGCATAATTATTCAAACGTTGTTTCGGCAACTTGGTCGAGTATAACCGAAGCGACGAATAACCAGCAAGTTATGATGCAAGCAAACACCCCTCCACCAATTGTCACTTTTTGTCCTCAATAACCAGACACACCGTGCAAGCGTAATCTGGGTCTCTCACAACCCTAGAAGACAGTCAGATTGGTCTGTTGGTCTCTTGTCATGCGGATAGATTTTGTTGGATGCGCTTACAAAAGATGGGAGCGACGTTCACAGACGGTGGTGTCAAGTACATGTCCGCGGTCCAGACTCAAGGTAGTGAAAATGGTGGGATCGCTTGGACGTGCAGCAATGTTGCATGGCTACTGTTGCCAATCGCATACGTTAAGCAGACACAAAACATTCCGAAAAACGCCGTGACAATGCCGCGTTGCACACGAAAAGAATTACCTCAAAACCAACTTGGAGCTTAGCTGGTCCGTTCACGCCACATGACGTATTACCGGCCTAGTAACGATTCACTACCTTTCCCGTTTACTGTCGAATGACACGAATGAACAGTGATTGCGACATTACGATTACGATTGAGTTCATGAATGTATCCAAGATCCTCTTCACCCATTGGGACATTGTTTGGCGCATTACCGTGGGGGGGGGAGGAGGGGAGGGGGGAGAAATCCGTGGTGCTATAACCCTAAACCATGTAACGTGTGTGTGTGTGTGATTTTGCTAGCTTTTAAGGCGGGAATAACTACACGTCAATCCTACCAACCAGTGTACGTTACTAACAGACACAACTAAGGTGGCGGTGGCAGTTCGCAACAGTCGGATCTTTGACAATGATCGAGGCCCTTGAGAGGATATACAAGTAGCTTTTTTCAACAAAAAAACTAGTTAAACAGGTGACAGATTGGTGATGTATTTAGCAAACGTCATAAAACCCGCAAAACGGAGGACCCTGTGACCAATGCAACTGATAACTTGGCGCAAAATATTATCAAAAATTTCGGTTGCAGTGAAACAGCACTAAACATTTCTAATTAGGGCACTGAGCGCTGACAAAGGCAGCCGTTTATACTGACAACAACAAGTAAAGTGCATAATTAGCGTAGAACGGATGAAGTGACCAGGTAATTAAGCAAAGAATAATCGTGATAAGGCCAGGAGAGTTCGATTTTACACCATACATCATCGCTTATAGGTCAAATTATTCACTTGGCAAGACACCAAAGAGAACAGTGCATAACTAAAGTCCCGAATAAGCTTGAAGGAATTATGAAGTTGCTTATAATCAATGCGTTAGGAGTACAAAACAATGACGTGAATGTGGTAGTGGTGGTGGCGGCGGTAGGCTGGTAAACACGGCGACTCGTTGTCCAGTGTGTGTGTGTGCGGACGTAGTCAAGTGGCACAAAAGTGGGGCAAACCACACACGTGAGGTGGTGCGTGTTTGTGCACACGTAACAAAACTTAAGCGCCAGTACACACACACACACACTAGATGTCAAATGGTTGACTATTTAAACTTGAGTATTAAGATGTGGAGTGGATATTGGTAGCACCGCTTTCAATCACCAAAATGGCTAATAGATCAGCCAATGGGCTAAAAGGCATTCAGAAAACACATCGCCCTGAAAGAAACGACGGCGGATTAGATAATTGTGTGAGCACTAGGAAAATTGAAGGGCAAAGTTACTCATGGCATAGATCGATTCGAACTCAGCTTGAGGTGAAGGCCCGATGCAACATTTGCCATGTTACTACGAGTAACTCCTTGTTTTACTATAGTGACTTCCGTTAGAACATTGTTCAGTTCACTCCTCAGCAGTAAGCATCTAGAATTTTGTATGCATTTACTGTTTACACGTTCCGGATTTGCCTTAATGGTCTTCTTTTCCGGCGTGTTTGTTTGCTAGGGTCCGAGCCGTTACTGTTACTTACACCCGATTCATAGGTACATTTAAAGTGATAGTCCATCAGAATTGTTGAACTTGCTTTACAAAATTGTTTTCCAATCATGACCACCCCCAAACGTACCAACAATAGCAGTAAAACGACTACAAGGACCTTGTATGATCAGAGCATACCTAGGCCGTGATGACTACGTTCAGTCCTAACCATTAAGAATTGGGGTCAGTTGTGGTGACTGGTCCAAGCACGTGCATTTAAGTGCAGTGCTGCAAAGTTGTTTCCTTGTAGCACAAGGGTCGGGCGGGGCGAAAAGCACTCACGTTTGGCAGTCAGGCAACTGTCTGGTGCGTTAGTAAACTAGCACGCCTTTAAAATCCCCTTATCGCACTCCAGGGGGAAAGTCGTGTCTTAAGCGTGAACTGCTTCAAGAGTCGCAACTAATTCGGAGAGTACTGTTGGAGCGGCATTTCAAGAACGAAGAGACGTGAAGAATGAGATTTAACCAACACACCGCACCCAGGAGTCGAACGGCCAATCCATGGAAGCAGAAACTAATGATCTACCGCAGAACTCCCGGGTGCACAAACAAAAGCCTTTACAAAATGTGAGAGGATTTACACATATTCCACGTAAAGGATCGCACTTACCTGCTAAACGAACTGCAGGTTAGTGAGAAGCACTTACAGCTAGGATGGTGTGGACTTGCATAAATTATGACGAAATCATGCACGAATCGCAAGTGTAAGACATAAAGATGCAAATGCGATTCCGTGAACACCACCAGAGAAACAAGCGACCGTGAGTGAAACACGTGGCAGCTGCGGAACGGTGGATTTGCAACAAAGTTCTTAGAATCCACGACCCAAGTAATGAACTACTAACAGGTAAGTAGTATTTGAAGAAGCATTGGCTATCTTACTGAATATGAATTGAAAGTTGAGACAGGTACATCTCAGCTTTCCTGTATTTTAAATCCATGCAGTTGTAAATGGCAGTAACGTCTTTACTTGACTGAATTTTCTTTTCAATATTTCGGTAAACCATGTCTAATGTGTCGTTGTTAGGGCAAAATTGAGAGAAATTTAGTTCAATGAAAGACAAAAATTAATTGAAGAGACAAGGATCCTTGATTCGTCTAAAGTTTAAGTACGACAGAGCAAATGAGGCGGCTGTTTGACTTTGGATGTACATAGCACACAGTGAGGGAAAAATGGGGGAAAATTAGAAATTCATGTAAAGTGTAGGAAACCTTACTAGTCATTAAGGAAGCAGAATTTAAAATGCATACAAACCTAAATTGCTGACACACGCACACACAGTCATGCGCCGATGATGTTTTCCGCCTACACTACCTGACTTAGAACTATCCGGAATAGAAAATGATGCAAATTATAGTGTCAACTGAGGAGGTGACTTGCAGCAGTTGAAAAGATAATGTTTGTACGGAAACGCGTAAACACCGGCCCTACAATGACCTCAAACATGTGTAGCGCCGTCCTACTGTTAATATCAAAATCCTTTCAGCATAAGGTGACATTCAATTCGATAAAAACCCACTATAAAGGCCAGTGATTGTTTACAATTATACATCTTTATGAAATATTCATAAAAAAATTCAAGGCAGATTAATTATACGAACACATATCGCTTGGAGACATAAAAATACTTAGCAAGCGATGGATGCATGACCATTAACAATGAATAAGGCGGAATTGAGCTCAACCATCGCACAATGACCTGTTGATCAGCGTAGGCGATCACCCAAGTAGTTCAAGACGGGACACACAAGAGAAGACAATCCTAGCTTTATTTGGAACGAATTGCTGCAAATTACGACGAAATAATAATTAAGCAGGGTCCAATTCACCGACTTCGAAAATAAAAAATACGGAAGAGATCGAAACACAGTCGACATACAGAAAGCTAAGGGGTTTACTCTATCTTCTAAGAATTTCAACATATGATAATAAATGATTCAAAACTAAAACGATTGATTGCAGAACATTAAGGGTAAGAACGCGATGGATAATAAGTCACAAGCCAAGTTACAACCACGCTAGAAGGAACCTTACTTAGTGCGGCCAGGCATTGCGCAATAGTCGAAACTCCCAATACAAACATGATAAACAAGAACAGAACGAAAGTGACGACATTCAGTCATACAAACAGCCACACGTTAGTTGATTCGAAAACGTAAACTGAACTACTCGTTAGGATAAAAAATCCTGCTAGTCTACTGGGTGTCCCCGGACTTGTTTACTTATCTTTGGTACTTGGAATTAGTAAAATCAGGATTTATCTTGAAATTCACCATGCATTTTAAAACCCCACTATCGTTGCTGATGTGAGTAATATCTAGTAAATAATCAAAAAACGATTTTTTTCTTTCCGACTTAGACTTATCAGCTTTCTAGTGCTTCCAGTTATTGACTCGAAATATCGACAATCGCTGTGTAAATAGTAAAACCATGACATTGAACAGTTCTTTTAACTAGCAAAAAAGACAATTATAGTCACATCTCAAGTAAGAGGAGGGCGATGGGAATGACAAAAGTTACCAACCTAACGGGTCTAAAGCAAACAACACTGGGGTGATATTTTATAAAGATACAGATAACTGATCCAAACCACTTAATGAGTGAAACCGTGTAGATTAAAACACATTCAAGAGAGGCACACAAAGATGGAAAGTAAAGAAACTATTTTGACATTTCACAACTACAATCAACTTCACATAAATAAGGACATCAGTTAAGTAATTTATGAACTTCGGACAATAGTGGGAGGAGTGCCCTTACACCCCTTATGGTATTGAAACATTTAAAAAAATATCACGATGTTCAAAAAATGTGCATTTGAGAAAATCCACAAAAAACGGCAACGAAAATTAAGGCTCCAAACCATACTTCTATTTGGTGAATCAGAAACCGATTCTTCAGAAAACGAGGTGTGGCCAAACCGCCTTTGATGGTAATCAGGAATTTCTCCAGCAAATTCCTCATTTGCTGAGTTCACCGTGTGTTCATTTGGGAAGGCTATAAACAAAATTACAAAAATTAAGAATTACGCCAGGGTTTAATTAAGAATTAAAAACTAGGTTAGTGAGGAGTATGCGTGTTAGGACGCACTGTATTACCTACGTAAAGGTTAGTTAAAAGTAACCTAATAGAAAAAAAAACACGAATTATTCATGAGTGCAAACTATCAAAAGTACAAAACGACGAAACGCACTTGTAAGTTGACATCCGCTGGTAAGACGAAGAGGTGCTGAAATATCAGAGGATTCGGTAATGTTGATAGGTAAGCAAAGAGGACGACAGCCAGAACCACATTCTGAAATAAACATGCGTCGGAACTCATCAACTATTTCTAAATCACAAAAAACTTTTGGGAAAGTAGTGTAGTCCAGAGCCAAAATAGATCATGAAAAGCGTAAAATAAGTTGCCTTTAATCTCGATATCCACATAACAGGCAAAACAACATTGTCATCAAAAGGCTCTGATAATAAGCTACCTTAAATCTTACCTGAAAATGAGCAGAAGCCTGGAACTAAATTATCAGCACATGTGTCATCAAATTCACACCGTGCATTGGGATTGACAACAGCAATGACCGAGTTTTCGAGCTGACGATTGCTATCAGACTTCGGGGAATGGAGTTTTTTAACCCAACCCATACGGCGGATTTGACGAATAAACTTGTTTACGCCTTTCTTTTGGGAATTTTGGATTCCCTTTTTCAATGAATCTTCGGTTACTGTAGTAACTACATGTTCCACAGTTGTATATGGTTCCATATTACGGTGCAGCTGTTCAACAGCAAAGCAAAGAAAATCCTGTCTGAAGGTTGTGGTAAAAAGCTTCACATTCAGAGCAAATTATCCAACTGAGAACAGCCAATAAAATTTGAAATGTAACATAAGTCCTTGCAAATTTAAAGTGACCAAATATCCGGAGTGTAGGGTCAAAATTCACATCATTTCAAGGTTGAATAACTATTTTAGATATGTGAATATTTATATCAATTTTATATGCTACATAGTCTCTCCTTTACAATCCATAAGTAAAAAAATTAGATATACGTGTATGTTTTCGTAAGTATACTTAAAAATCATTATTCTGCATAAAGTAAAAAAATTTAATTTAATCAAAAGCATAATATTGCATCTATCACTTTGACACACCTCAGAAAGAATGATGCAAGTTGAGATCACCCATTGATCCACACTGCAGCTCTCCGACGCATGATTAAATAACAACGCGTTGGCTATATTGATTTATAATGGTTGAGGATTAATTTTAAGCTCGACGAAACTAAAATGACAACTTAGTATTAAAATAGTTAATGTACATCAACAAGTAATTTGGAAGAGTATGCGTCTTATTCATCTAAAATATTTTGAACTAATAAAGTTCCAATTTTATAAATGACACCATACTGCTTTCACTGCAACTTGTTACAAAATTCTTATAAATGAATAATGCTTTTAGACCCTTTCACTTATCAAACGTTTCCTCGAAACGGCATCAGCAAAGTTTTTTAACGTCGCATGCTTTTAGAATATTTTCTGCCTATTATAAACCCAAGCCATTTGTAGTTAATTTGGTTAGCACAGGCTAAATTATTGAATAGTGTTGTGTGCCAGCACTTAAGTTTGTTTCTTAACCGTACCCAATATCTGAAAATAGAAAAATCTACTTGAAATTAGCTTTTTATTAGCTGCGATATTTACAAATTTATACTCCTAAAAATGTCGCCTGTGTCTGAGGCAATGTAGTATAATGTCTGGTGCATGAACAGTACTGTTTATAAATGAATTTTTTTTAATAGACACTAAGAGATTTTAGATTGTAGTCATAGTCATTTTAGATTACACATTGTGCTTTGCCAGTATATGAAAAATAAACGAATTAAATGCCTTTAAATAAGACCACAAGTCAATGGTATATAACACAAATTAGCATTGCACTGTCTGTGGTTTAGGGACGATTCTAGCCTGTGGCATGTGAAAAAAATCTTTCTAGATGTTAAATTATGTAGCTAGGTATCCCGTGTTAAAAGCCTATTTCGGGACCATTTGGTTATAATAGGCTTATATGGCAGATCAGTATTATCATTGAATATTCGAATTTAATCTTTACATATTAGTCATTTGTTGTCTAAAATGTAAGCATACATCTGATTTTTTTAGTGATAACAGTGCGAAATCGTTCTACTAAAGGCATGAGTCCCGTTTAGATAGACCCTGACACACCCCAGTTATCTGGCTTATTGTGATTTATAATTTGTTATTATTGGCATCACCGTCAAATAAAGTAATAATTGAGTCCTTGAACTACATAGATGCAGAGCACCTGGGCATGGTAAAAGGACATAGGTAGATTTGTATACGTTTGCTGATGCAAAGTACAAACAGGAGACGCCAATATCATGGTTGAAATCATTGTGGACATGGTGCCTTCATATACTCGGTCCAGATTTATCGTGCCCGTTTATTGTCCCCGGCTTGGCTTCTAGAAATATAAAGACAAACTCGTGAGGTGATTGGATATTCGGGCTCTTGCGCTCTACTCGAAACCCTACAGCCACACATAACTGGAAGTCACGCCACGCCTCACTTGATGCGCCGGCAGGGTGCGTTGCTGACTCTTGGCCTACGGTTGGACACCAAGATGGCAGCCCTCTGGTTCGACGTTACAGAATGTTCATTCTATAGGTTTCGAATCCATGATAAAGATGAGGCTTAGACAAAACGAACACCTTATTGGGACAGAAAAGTTCACATTCTGGTCAGTCTGTATGAATGAAAATGGGGGCTTTATGTATCCTTGTCTTGTTCAGCCTGTCTTCCCGTTGGTCCGTTCCGCGGCGCTGCAATGGAGACAGAAAGCTCGTGAGCGGATTGGCTCTCAGTCCCTGGCGCGTCATTAAATGCCCGCGTGACGCCACGCAGCAGGGAGTCGCCCCTCTGGTCCCGTGACGTCGCCTCCATACCGTGCAGATTTCCTTCGACCAATGACTGACCCCCAAGATAGAGGCAATCCGCAATTCCGCTGCAAGTGCCATGAAGCGTGGGGACAGTGAGCCGCCATCTTGGTGTGCGGCCATTTGTCGAGAGTCAGCCACGCGCCGTGTCGGCGCATCACGTGAGGCGTGGAGTGTGTAGAATACCGAGCCCAAGCATGAATAAGACCGGTACATCAAAACAGGCTTTATTGACCAATCAAAAACTAGAGCCACAAGTCAGGCGCCTTCCTTCCAAGTCCACG
This sequence comes from Mesocestoides corti, assembly GCA_900604375.1. Taxonomy (NCBI): domain Eukaryota; kingdom Metazoa; phylum Platyhelminthes; class Cestoda; order Cyclophyllidea; family Mesocestoididae; genus Mesocestoides; species Mesocestoides corti. The sequence goes on from UXSR01000183.1 coordinate 40,244, forward strand.
ACGCTGTCCACGCCGCTCATTATATATTGCACCTCATTCGTGTCCTTCTCTAGTTGACTGCTCATCATCTTCGCGTGCCACTGGAACGCTGAGAGACAGAGGACTGGCTGAGGCAAGGTGGTCCAACATGTCTGCGTCCTGATCAGTCGCCACACCACTAGTAACTTCCGGTTGGATGGGGCTGTTGGGCTTCGAATGGAGTGCAAGAGCCCGAATATCCAATTACCTCTCGAATTTTTCGTTATATTTCTAGAAGGCAAGCCGGGGACAATAAGCGGGCAAAATAAATCTGGACCGAGTATATGAAGGCACCATGTCCACAATGATTTCAACCATGATATTGGAGATTGCTGTTTGTACTTTGTAACAATTATATCTGTAATCGTCTCTAAGGCCTCTTATGTTCAGGTATGTTAAAATCCCAAATTTTGATTTTACTAGCTGAAAAATAGCACTTTTTAAGGATTGTAGCGCGATCCGATCCACAAAAATATGTGTGCAAAATGTTATGATGCATTAAGTTTGCCAACAACTTTCAATTGCTACTAATACCATGTCACCAAAACGCTTTAAAAAGTGCTGAATGGGCGATAGTTTTCAGCAAAATCGTATGTGCAAAAACACTTCACATAAAATACTGTGTAAAATTTATGTTTGAGCTAAAGTGTTCTGAAATTGTACAAGGAGATTTTTTATGTCAGGTGATGTGTGGAAAAATTACTTTGACGTATAATTTACACCAACTTTTTAAACCCAGATCGATAGGCAGGAGACAATTATTTTCTACTTCAAATACAACGGCAAAACTGTTAACCCACTTTTGAGCTAATTTGGCTACGATTTAATTGGCTGGGCGACCGCTCGTAATTCAAGATTACTGGTATTTGATGTCAAGTTTAATTAAAGCGTATTTGGCTTTCTACAATGGAGTCCAGTTTACTGGGTATAAATTGCCTTCGCCTTACCACTTTTTTAGCTGGACGTGGGCCCTTTTTCTAGCATTATTTTCGCATGGTAGAAAAACGGACCTCGATTGTGAGCGTGTGCTGCGCATTTTCCAAACACTTGCAATTTTGGAAGTTAGCATATCTTACCTGCCTCTAGAATGTTAGGTCTTCCATGCCTTGTTGAGACTAGTGAGATCTACACCGTTTACAACCGCCATTCAAATTGCTTCACGAATTTTCGTCTTGTGGGGCGTGTTATACTTATATCCTGAGGTATGAATAACGATCGTCTTTTCTATTCATAAGGTCAAAGAGCATGCATATGTGAATAAAATGATGCTTGTTTCGTGGTGTTTCGCTGATGCCACTCGATATCTTTATTATTTTGTCAACATATTCATTGAAACGCCAGGGCTGCTAACATTCTTAAGGTAATTGGTTGATTTTTCATCACTCGCAACTATAGGTACAACTTGTTTTTGGTTCTCTACCCAACCGGTATAATGGTAAGGTCGTACTTTTATCAAACTAATTGTACCCTAAGGGTGAAATCTCCAATATCTTTTATTCACTGCCTCACGCTGCTCATCGGCCATGGATTGGCATTACTATGCCAAATTCTCTTAACTTTGGATTTAGTACGTTTGGGGTTTATTGCGTCTTATTGGTGCTGTATATACCAGGTATGCCTTTAGTTATGCTCACACTTTCTAGGTGCACCCCTCATGTACAGCCATATGTTGGCTCAGCGCCGCAAAATTATGGGACACAAGAAAAAGTCCTCTTGAAGTGCCAACATTTTAGTCCATTTTCGTTTCTATGTGTACTTTTTCTTCTCGAAATTATAGAAAACGTGGGATTCTAATTCAACTCTCAAACTTTGGATTAGCGTATATTTGTCACCTAATTTGCTCCTAAACTCTACCCACCAAGTCGTCACTTCATCTGTATGCTTGAAGTTAATATTTGTAGAACTATTTGAGTTGGTAGAGAAAATTTTTTGAATAAACCCGAGACCTCAGTGCGTTGCGTCAATGTTGGTGCATATTTATTACTGCACTTGCAGAATGAGTATGCATTGCTAGTCTTCAAACTGATCGCCGGTGAACTACTCTGGACACAATTTAAACCCTATCAACATGGGTTCCACGACGTTATGGGAGGCCACTACGCACAAACCTTACGTTCCAGTATGTAAAATTTGGCTGTGAGGGCTTAAGCAATATAGGTCCTTCCAGTCAACGGGTTTATGTTTCATACTTTACTTGACTTTATATCTTGTAAGTTTCTTTTGAGAACGCACCACCTTTCTGCGAGATGCATAGTAGTAGCAAATTATTTTTGTTATACTCACATGGGAGAGCGGTCGCGGAAATAGGCCATTTCGTAGGAACACGAGATTTATTAAGTTAACTAATCTTTATGCTAATTTATGCTGTCATTATGATAACACACCAAGGTTTACTCTAACTGATCTGAGTCGCCGCATTTGATATTTCAGAATCAATAAAACTGTGTTGGAGCTGTGACGTCGCAGGAATTGTGTCATGTCACTTTTTGAGGTTCTGGAAAAACTTTACAGGGGATTACGACTATTTGGGAACACATATTTGCATTACCAGGAAGGCTGCGAATATGCATTGCACAGTTTCTGGCCCAGTTTTTACCGGAAGTAAGTATTACACCAACAGGGTCATCGTGGATTTCAAGAAAACATATTCTGTATACACATCGAACCTCACGGCGTTCAAGTTAAAAACTTATAGCATCAAGGGTCTGGCTTCAGTAGGCAGGTACAAAAGTTTATCAGCCAGTTAAAAGGAATTAGAACTAGGTAGTTTTGGGAATAGTCAGTGCCGACTTTCGTTAAACAAAATCGAAGTTAGATGTAGAACACGCCGTGACATCAGGTAAAAAATTGAAATGAAAACGACAGTTTGAGTAAGGTAGGACTAGAGAAAAAGGCAACTGTCGAAGTAGTTAATAGTCACACCGAGGAGTTCAGGTCGGATCGTCGTGCTTCAGCCGTTCTCAGACCGGCTTGACTATTGACAAGCAAATAAATACGTAACTTCTGTGGACAGGTTTCTTTGATTCATCATGAGTTTCCCACGTAGGTGCACCGAAAACCAACGTCAGACGCTGTGGCTGCTGATGACGGAATTAATAAAGGCGCAATCCCTCCTCGAAAAGCATTTCTGGTACCGAAAATAAGTAGCATTTTTCATTAAGAGAACGCAATCCGAAAAACAGCCATCACCGTAATATGTCAAGAATCTATCAGTATGAACATTTGCACATCCAAAGTATCGCAGTTAAAATGTAGCATATAGCCAGTGTCAAAGTGAAAACTTTTAATCTCTATGATAACATTGGCCCATTAACGTAAAGATCGGTGGTCGTGAGTATTTTCGAAGCTGTCAACGAAGATGACAAAGTCAAAATGTCTGAATTTGCTAACCATTATTGTAATAAGTAGAGAGACGGTTGCGCCTGTTTATGATAACGGTTGGATGGAAAAACAAGTGGGTTTGCCACTCCCGATAGAGTGGTCAAGCCATAATTTACATAGGCAAACGAAACCAAGTGGAAATGGCGCATGTGACCAACAAGAACTTCAAGGTAATTATCAAATAAGTAGTCTGGGAAAGTCAGAGTTCAAAATGCCCGGTAGAGGGCATCTGGTGTATGGACAGCACAAAGCCAGCCATGTGTGGGAGGACAACTGAAAGCTGTGCGATATCTCCTTATTCTGTACGTGTTACAAAGCATGGCACCCACAAATGCACGAGGTGGATGAACATCCAAAAACTGAAACCTTGACTAAAGGAATAGACAAATTATGACTAATCCCTAAGACAGCAAATTTTGTGTATTCATAAAAAATACTACAGGGTCACTAGTATCATTACCATTTAGTTACCCTACCTAGGAAATTACATTCGGTCGACGCGAGTCAGAGCATATAGCCAAGGCACTCCATCGGTCTAGAGTCTCGCAAACATGACGAGCTCAGCCAGTCTTGCACTAAAAAGTTTCTTCCCCAAGAGTCCACCGTTAGGCGTTCTAGTTGAACTTAAAGTATCCATTGTCATTATATTGATAATAAGGGCTGATTTCTATGACTAAGTGGCAGCTAGTTTAAAACAGTACGCAAGTCTTTAATCAGTCTGCAAACTGATTCTAAGTTTCATCAGAAAACGGATCTAAGAATTATTTTTAAGGGCTTTTCTTCTTTCCTATCCAGGCTTGTTTTCTATAGTTAAAACACCAGCGTGAAAGTGTAGAAGCAACTTAAAAAACGACTGCAGATGTCTGCATTACCAGGGATTTAGCTTAGGCTGTGAAAGAGCAAAACAGGAAATGGCTGGAGCGCTACCCTAGTAGTGCAACGATGAATTGTGTGGTGCGTCACTAATGCGCTGATGATACGACTACCACTGCGATGCTCGAATGATTTCGCTTGGCATGCGCAGGCCCTAACATTTGAACATTGATGGATGTCATTTGCACAAATTACAAGTACGATTACCACAAGCTGAGCATTAATGGCATAATCCACGAACTTGAAATGCCCAACAGCAGTAAAATCGGCGGTGTTTATGATACAAAGGTAATCTCGAGAAGATAATTCCACTCAAGCGGAGCCTGATTAAATTAATTCTTTTATTTATTTGAATCTCAGTGTGGGCGATGAAACCCGCAATAAGCATGTTTTTAAGTCATTTACTACCTCATCTCGCTTGTCTTAATTTGCCCGCATATTTTTCGAGCTGTTTGATGTTAAGAAATTTTAAATCAGTTCATTGCTCCTAATTCAAAGCAAACATTTCCTTTTGACTTGTGCGCTGTTTTACCATTTCGATATATTTCTGACAGTGTACGGTTATTATTCAAAAGTGCCTGGTTTATAAGATCCTCTTTTGCCAGTCTACATCAGAGGCATTTGGATTTCGTTTCAACATTCAGCGACAGCTTTGCGTAGAAGGCAGTCAAATTCCGTTGAACTTGCAAACAATTTGGCCACCCATCCTTTTGAAAGACGGCATGAGTGAATTTTAACTACTCATAATTCTTAGCATAGTGTTGCTCAACTTTTTTGTACAAACCTCTGTTGAGTCGCGTCCAGCTTACACTTAGCTTCGACGTTTAGATCCATGACACTCAAAATGCCTCTATTCACAGCTCTGAGAGCCTTAATCTGTAACTGAACTAGCACCAGATATTTTTTCTGTTACATGCAGTACTTTTATACTTTCCATAGTGGAAGGCGGTATAAATTTCTGATTTGTCTGTAGGCAAGACCTTTTTTGTAACAGCAACATAGACATGCTGCGGATGGCCAGTAAAATCAAGGGTAATTAGTCAGGCCAATTATTAGAGGCGGATTTCGCAGTAATGGCTGCTTTCAATTGACTGTGTAAACGCTCAGCCAAACCATTGGATATTGAATGGTATGCTGCAGTTCGAAAATGTTTGCATTCAAGGAGGTGATTAAGATCTTGAAACAAACAAAATCCCGGATTGTGCTCCGCGACCTGATTGTATAGAACTGGGAACACTGAATGACGAAACCCATGATTGCATAATTGCGCGGGGAACAGTTTCGGCCGCACGTCTTTATTGGGTACTGAAATGGGCCAACGAGTAAAACTGTCTACGCAGATAAGTACGTAGATTAAATCACTTGACGTCGGAAGAGGTACAATCAAATATGTTGTGAAATGGTGTTGTGAGAAATAAGACTGATTTAACGAAGGATCAGCTCCATATTAAGTCGTGAAGAGGGCTGTATTTGTACGGGATAACATGCGCGTTTATATAGCTTCGCTAAGCATCGGTCCTTGAACGAACATAGTTACATGGAATGCATTCACGTGAATCGACTGAATCGTGTTCGCTCACCATAGCTAACTGTGCCCGCTTGCTGCTCGCCACAAAAATATATATGTACAAGTCGGAAGCGCGCGTCTGGAAGAGGAACTGTTCAGGTTGCGAAGTATTGTGTCGGTAGACTGCTGTGTTAGCACTGAATGCAGAGTGTAGCCCATAAGCGAACATTTTTACGAACTCTAGGTCAAACAAAACGGACAGTTATAAAGAGCACAGTGGCGCGAACACTAGGATGTGAAAGTGAATGAAGGTGTTCAAGTACTTGCTTTCTAAATGGAGCCGGAACAAAGGGTCGAGGCCTGCCAAGTGACATATCGCAAGTAATTTTTGAAGAACAGTGGGGAAGTTGAAGCTCTTTCAGTCCTAGGCCAGAAGTTTGACGAAACTAGTGTAATTCAATGTACTTCGTCTGCGCCGAAGCTCACTGCTCAAGGTCGATGCCGGGAACTGAAAGGTTACGAATATGTGGTCGGGACAGAGGATTGGCAAAAATGTTATCAGTCCCGTACTGTGAAACGTAGTCAAGGTATCTAGATTCGCGTGGGGTGTACCAATCAGAGGTGCCGATGCTCTCGGCCAGCAGAGTTGGCGCTTTTCGCTAATTTATTACACGGACAAATTCTTAAATTGGTAAAGCTGTCACAACTTGTAGTAGCAGCAGGAACCAATTACAGAGATTTATTAAGATAGCATCACACTAAATACATTAGAAACATATCAATTTTTTGGCTGGGTTTGTCGCATCCAGATCCAATTGTAATTGAACTATTTTTGGAACTTGATGGGCTAAAACATGTGAAATTTAGTTCTTATACATTACAGTTTCTGTCAGTCACAAATTGAAGATTTATTAACGGACTAAGGTTGTCAAAATGAGAAGCAGATGTTTGAAGGTTTGTTAGCGCAATGTGTTAGAAAAACGTCAATAATGCATAAATTTGGCAACTTTCGAAACACAGCTCAACATTTTAACCTAATGGTCAGACTGCTCTTCCTATTACCTAATGTTATAATTGGAAAATCGTAGTGTGTGCTTTGTGAGTAGAATTTGGTGGTGAGAGAATTCTAGGATTTTATAAACAATTCTTAATAACCAAAGCAAAATTAGTGCTTTTTAATCCATTTACACCTAAAACGTAAAAATTAAAAATACGGATAATTTGCAGTTGCTTAGTGTATTTGTGACATTAATTGTTAAGTATGCTGTTTGTCTTTATTGAGAATGAAAACCTCCCCTGATTGATGTTAAAACGTAAGGTGAAACCATTTTAAAATGACGGGTAGACCAAGTTAATGTTTAACATGCAAGAAAATTTTCTAAGACACCAGGGTATCAATTTAAACCACAAAAGCCACACAAAATCAGGTTGGAAATTTAAGAGAATCTGGGAGTGGGTGATAATACTGGCATCCTTGTGCGTCTTAATGACGAACGAAGGAAACTGAAATAAATACATTAAAATATAGGCACTTTGTGTCCTCCCCACCCACTCTAATGAACAAGACTGCAAAGAAAGGATGGCAGAGTGGACTGTTACAGCACGCCTAAAACAATTGAAGGCATAAGATAACGTAGACAAAACAGAGTCACAGAAAAAGCTCCGATCAAGCGGTGCAGAGTTCTGGCTTGTTAATTTTATGCCCGTAAAAAGAGAGAAGGAGCTTTCGAAAGAGTGTTGGCTTGTCAAATTTGAATGCCTCATTAAAACTCCTAGCCAACGCTAATGTTCAGCACGATTTAAAAATTAATGCAATCACGTCCGTCTGGGATGTTCGTTACGAGTAATCAACCAGTGTTTGTGTGCATGTGTTGGTAGGACCGATATGTCTGCATTATCACTGCACGGCATTTCCATAATAATTTCTTGGCTTAAATCAAATGATGAAATCAACGAAAGTTAAACATATTAAAGTAACAATAAATTGCACTATTAGCGTTGCGGTGCTCCTACACGGTTATGTCCCCTTCTACTTAATGTGCCATATTTGTGCTTCTCATTAGTGAATCTCAGTCCTCCCATTACATTTTGCTTGAATTAGAACCTATAATAAAATTTTAGAATGTTGGAAGATACAGTCACTAATTGCCCATTTAAATGCCAGTACTCGCCAAGTGTAAAATTGTCCAAATGTCAGATTGAGATCACTGATATTCCTGTTGTCCACCGGTTTAATTTTATTGACAAAGAATTAGCTCTCGTGTCTTAGTTCAAAGGTTGACACGATATTTGAACGTTCAGACATTTTACATAAAATTTATTCATGTAATATGGGGCATTCCTATCTGTTTTGTTAAAACGGACATAAAACTCCCTACTGTGTTACGTAATGTATTGGATTATGACTTGTAAGCATTGGAAGGCAGAAAAAGGCGTTAATAAATTTATTAATAAAATTATCAGTTTCTTTAGTGGTTAAAGAAGTGTAAGAAAACCGCAATCACTACTTAATCCTTTTTTATTTATTGTTTATTAAGCCAAAATAATATAACAAGGGAAAAATGACATTTAAAAAGGTACGACTTGGTGTCACTCAAAAAGTGATCAAGCTTGAAATGATGGATCAGTACTTGAGAAGACCTTCTGGAACTTTAACAATATAATCATCTAACTTGGGCTAAATTATTATTTTTGAAGTGACCATATTCAAGTCAAATTTCACAGCAAGTACGGTATTTGGACACTCATAAAATGATTTTTGTCACAATTAGTTGGTGACTGCAATTATTTGGAATAAGGTTAGTCTCGAAAAACAGCAATCAAGTGCGATCCTGGCACAGAGCCATTAGCCATTGGTTTTATAGATGGAACAGAAAGCTTGGATTCTAGTGCATTAAAAGCATGTGTAGTTATTAAATAATAACCTCAACCAAGTGTATTTTTTAGCATTGCAAAGTCAAGCAGTTAATTGCATACTTCAAATAACCTTTTAGGTTCCCATTAATTTTCATGATTAAACCTAACCAATAGCGTCAAAAAATAATATATGTAGAATAGTCTTATCTCTCGGAGCTTTGCATTGCTGCCGGGTGTTCTAACAATAAATGCAAACCTTAACTAATATTAGTGGTTATTTTGAGTACTTTTTAGAATTCCTTTAAAATTAGTTTAAATGAAGTGTTATTGTGTTGGTCAATTTAAAATATTTACTGGCAGAATTGACAGTTTCATTGGCTCTATGCGCAAATGGTATGCCACTTTTGAATCTGCGTTTCTAAAATGGTTTAAGTTGTTTAACCATTGATTTTGCTTTCAATATGTTTTTGATTATGCAACACATCTTTTCTTCCCCTATGTTCGGGTTCGTGACTTCGTGTGCTGGGATTTTTAAACGTTAATTGAATTTTAAGAACTGAAAGTTTTTTAAATAAAATATATTTGTAAGGCTTTTTGCTTGGCCGATCGAAATTTTAACTCTGATTTTGGGGTGTCCCAAAAGTAGTTTCTGTGATCACTTTAGCATTGAATATTATCCTCCACAGTCAAGACATCTATGTTGCTCATGCCTTCCTGAAATAAATGAAAAACAATATTTGTTTATTAGCCTGCGGGCCTAGCACTAGTCCATTTTTTATTTATTGTGAGAATTATTGGCTCAACGGCTTAATACTTAGCTATTTCATTTCTCTTCTTTTTAGGCAGAACTTCCACCACTTCAGTTGCCTGCTGGCACGTACAATCCCGTAAACAAGCGTGTTGTGTATGTTGGTAGGTTATTGTCTTTTTCACCCAAATGTAAACATGTGTCATCATTTGGGGTAAACCAAACGGAACGAAATCGGTGGTTTGCACCGCGGTTCTCTAGATTCAGCCAGATCGTTATAGTTAAACTTAACATGTGCCTTTTGAACTAGCCTCAGTCTGTGTCGTTAGAACACTGGTCCACGATGGCTTATGTTATTTGGTTGACAGCGCTGGCAATGTTTCGTCTAACTACATGGCCCCTGTTGCATCCTGGTTTTTAGTTTTTTGGTTACTGATGGCGTCACTTGTATGAGTTAGGAAAGGGTTCACTAATATGAAACCTTGAGTTCCTTATCATAGTCTTCAGATAAATGTGGCCAAAACATACTTAACCCTCCAAAATAAGTAGCCATATTTGCTCTTGTTGTCACGTGCACTTTCGTATCCATGTGTTTGATATAAACCTGGTGATGATCAAGTGTCGCTCTCCGTAACTCTTAGCATTACACATATCACGGTATCAGTCTTGTTTTATGCATTAAACTTGTGGAATTCGGTGGGTCCAGTGACTTTACTAAGCAGCGTAGCTAGATGTTTTGTTATCGCCGACTCTTTTCACTCATTGATGTCCAACAATTTACTTAAGTGGGTTGTTACCTCTACCTTAATAACATGAAGGGAAAGATCAGCCCCGAATTGAAATTATCAGCAGTGCAGGTACTGTGGGTATAATGGCCACGTGGTCTAGGGATCTATTACTTGGCTTGTGGGATCATTTTGTCTTTTTTACTGAGTTGAACTTCACTAACTTAAAAAAACTTATCACTTTCTAGTAGGTGGTGTAAACGGCTTCATGTTTTCAGTTTGAGTCTTTTTTTTTTCGAGATCAGACTTTAAGTGTCGTGCGTTATTATTTTGTACGCAGCTCATTGCGTATCTGTACGTATGCGGACGCTACTGCACAATTCATTGCCAGTTAAGGCAACCTGTAGATGGGACGTAACCATTAGATAACATTGCTACTCTGCCTATTTTTATCTGGGTCTGGTTTTTACAGTCAAGTTCCCAGCGACGCCCCAGAGAACATAACATTGAGTTGATATCCTGAGCTCTAGTGTACCTCTAAACACCCGTGCACATGGTCAATTTCTCCGATTTCTTATTGTGCTACCTCCGATCGCACCTTCCCTTCACTTTCTAGGGGGTCTGGCTGAAGAGGTAGACAAGGAGCTGTTAAGAGCAGCTTTCATTCCATTCGGCGACATTATTGACATAAACATGCCCCTCGATTATCAGACAGGTAGGCGTCGCCGAAGTGCGCTTTTTTTATAATGTCTCTGTTTGCAGAAAAGCACCGCGGATTCGCCTTTATCGAATTTGAGGAAGCCGAAGATGCCATTGCCGCGATTGACAATATGGTAAGCGAGTTCGTCGTTCGGTGGTATAAAATCCACCTTCAAGCAAGTTGAATATGTTTATGGGGACAAAATCCTACGAGTAAAAGGACCGATTCAAATCCTAATGTTGACTTTGATCTGAGTGCTTACGCCCAGTGAGTGGCACAAAGAAATGTGGTCATAAGGGGGTTAGCTAGATCAATTTGTTATGCAGGAGTATGAGGTGACTTCGTAAAGTATCATTCATGGGCCTAGACAACTGAATGCTTTTATTCAGCTTACGCTTTTCTCATAATCGAAGGTTTCCATAATTGAAAATGCCGCAATCTCAAGCATTGATTTACCTAACACAGTAAATCTATTGATGATATTACTACTTTATAAAAAATAAGTAATATTTCCTGCATACCTTCAGAATGAGGGAGAAATTTTCGGCAGAACTATACGTGTCAACGTTGCGCGTCCAGTCCGAATTCGTGAAGGCTATGGAAAAGCAGGTAAAGTGTGCGATCTTAATCGTTTATTTTCAATGTTAATACTGGCTGTAATCAGGCCCTCTAGCATTGCTTTGGTGGCATTTGTAATGCGAGACGATGAGCCTAAAAAAAGACTAGGTTTTTGTTTCACTTTGTAGTGTGGTCGGACGACAACTGGTTGAAGAAGTATGGCGGCTTGGGCGTTGAGGGATCGAAGCCGGACGAGTCGGTTGTTGTTCAGCCCGGCGATCCATCCACTGAAGTCAACCCAGATGAAGAGGTTAGCGGTGTAGTGTCATAGCATCCGGCGCACGCAACCGATGCGTGGGTCAGTTAAGGTTAACCTTGAATCAAAAGTGACGCGACGTTTCATCTGATAATATTGCATCATCCGTTTTCAGCGACTGCAAGTTTACTTCAATGTTTTACACGTCATGGTTGCAAACGTGTGTCGCAATTGCCAGACTACTGCTGTTATTATTGTTATAGCACTTCATGCCAAACCTACGAAAGCACTTGCTAGCATAGGCGAATTAGTCTGAAATCACAAAAACTAACGTTCGTTTGGCGTGTTTGTTTGGAAGGAACAAAATTATGATTCTTTTTGATGAAGATCTCACAATTATGGGCTGTTAGCCTTTAGCCACTTCTTGCGACCAGGTACCACGTTGTGGACTGAATGTAGTGTTGCTTCCTAGCTTTTTGGTTGGTCCACGCAGCCCCGTCTCTCCTCAGCACAAGCGCACTTTGTTCGTGGTGGCCGGGTATCTAATTCAGCTTCATCAGAGTTCTCAGTGTGGAGGCTCCACGTGGGACTCGAACCACAGCCCGGCGAAGAGAGAGAAAGGAGACCGAAGCGATGGGACTCGACCGTTTATTGGTCAGTCAGAGGGTGGCTGTTTATTGCTAGGCACTGAAGTAACCAGGAGCCGAGTAATCGCATTCAATGCTTGCTTGAACTCCCATTCGTCCGTGTCTGGTGAGAACATTTGCGTGGGCGAGCTGATTGCCAACACATGCGTTGGATTGTTTATGCCGTACAGATGAGACCGTTGGGCGCGTCTAATCATCTGATTGTATACCCACGCATTTGGTTGCCTCACTGTGCACGGTCTTTGTCTTTGAAAGTTTGAACCCACGCGGCAAAATGGAAACAACTTCTTTCCCCGTCCTCATCGGGCTCTGGTAACGCACTCCCATTCCCTAGGTTGCGGACGATGGCACACCGGGCGGTAAGAAGACCAAAATCGCGTTGCCGCGCGTCTTCATGGACATCCGCATCGGCGACTCCGACGTGGGTCGGCTTGTCATCGAGCTGCGCAAGGACGTTGTGCCACGCACCGCCGAGAACTTCCGCGCGCTCTGCACCGGCGAGCGTGGCTTCGGCTATCGCAACTCCACCTTCCACCGCATCATTCCACAGTTCATGTGCCAAGGCGGCGACTTCACTCGCGGTGATGGAACCGGCGGCAAGTCAATCTACGGACGCAAATTCGATGATGAAAACTTCCAGCTCCGACACGACGCGCCAGGTATGCCACATTGATAACCACTTCAAGGTTCCAGTAATGAATCGTGTTATAGGGCCGGTCTGGTGCTCACTTATCGACCTTATTAACGCACTTAATTCGTCTTAGACACGGTGCGGTATGGAAATAGAAAATTCCATTTACAGGCGTTGTGGCTCAATTTGTTCTGCTACCAGCAGCCGCTCATATCGTTACCGCTATGAAATTTAATTTCCATTTTGTGCGTGGTGTGTGTTTTCCTTTGCAATCCCTTGACTTGTGGTTTTGCGATTTTTTATGTGGAGTCATCATTTGTAGGTCGATTCAAAGTCAAATCATATTCTTCAAAGAGTTACTTTTTGTTTACGTCAAGTAAGGTGCGTGTGAAGGAGCACTAAGACACTCTCTTTGTGCACGGAACCTTTCTAAAACGTCGCATTATTTAACGAAAAGGCACTTACTACTACTAATACTACATAAAACCAAGATCCTTTCCTCATCTTTTCATCTGATGCATAAATCTTGACGTAAAGAGTACGTATGAGCCGAGACTGTACAGAAATCGATAGTGGACCACATTTTGCACCCAAGTATGTACTTCAGTCAGTTCTCTTTCATTTCAGTTGGTTCTCTGTTTTTTGATGAAACCAATTAAGTAGAGGAAATAAGTCTTGGTGGTTGAGCTGGTTAGTGAGTACCGATCACCGTGTGTATTTCATTTCAAGGTTATTTAGCAAAAGCGTGGCCCTTTGGCAACGGTGGATTGACCCATTCACAAAACCGCCACTCGATGCAATGCCACTACTTTACGCCCCACCAGCGGCTTAAAAAGGGTTTAGACGAATTCTACCCATGGCTATTTGCGTCAAGCAAATCGCCAAGTTATTTGACACGGGGCTCATAAGTGCATATAGTCATCGGGGTTTATTACGCGTGAATTTATCGAAGCACGAGTGAGTAGCACACTGTGCTGTGTACTGATTCGGCACTTCTATTGACGCTTATCCAAAACACACTGAAGCTCTGCAGTAGGCAAGTGTTGGGCTGGGAACTGACAACAGTGGTGCTCCTCATCAAACGTATTTGTGAAACTGACAATTCAAAAGACGCGGCATTGTTGCGGTACCTGTTCTGACTGTAGTTCGTTACAGCTACACATTTCGCCTTGCATGGAGCAGTTAAATGTTTGGTTCTTACTTGATCAGACCCGTCATTCCCCATTACTCGAATGCTAAGATCACTCATTTCTTCGATGAAGTTGTCCAAGGGGAGTTCGTTCAGGCGACACACGCCCGCACCGGTTTTCTCGTTTGGATCGTTAACGTACTCCAATGTGACTGGCCACTTGGCCGGTGTGTCGCATAGCCATTCGTTCTTTTGTGTCTGTGGATTTAGGCGACAGCGTCCACTCGTGACATTCTCAAACAGGTTCAAAGCGGTAGCCTACCTGCCTCTATTTGATGTCTGCTGGTGTAGTACTTGAAAATTCATTTCTTGACCACACCCCGACCTACCGAAGCTTTCCTTGTCTTGTAGGCGTTCTTTCAATGGCTAACTCCGGCCCCAACACCAACGGTTCTCAATTCTTCATTTGCACAGAACCCTGCGATTGGTAAGGAAGCCGTGCTCTCTGCTCAGGTTACACTTTAATTACCAGTTATGCCTTCCGCCTGGTCAGCACACTCAGAAGCTCATTTGAGTTGGTTTTTTTTCACTCTGTGTCCTCGCTTTCCGGGGCTTCTCCTCGGTGACCGCAGAATTTGGACATTCACCACGTTCCCAACAGCTGCCGCCTAATCTGTATGCATGTGTTCATGCCATAGGGACTACTATGGGGTACACGTCGGCCCTAAATTAAAAGTATTCGCTGATCTTGCGCAAGCGTTTATGTGAGCATTACTTGAAGAAGAAAAAAGGAGGACTGGCAGAATCCATTTTTGATTTACATCGGCAATCTTATACACACAGATGTTGTTGCTACTGGGCTTTTATGTCAGCCGAAGTGAACCGTGAAACACTGAACAGCAGCAGCGATAGTCAGCCTGTTTTGCACACTTTGCCGGACGGTTTCGCCAGTTCTGTTGCCCACACGGTGGTACTCGCTCCGGCTATGGAGCCGCGGTTTTCCTTGTTACCTCGAAATGGCGCTCTGCAATTAATTTTCATTTGGAACAGCACGAAACGTTTGCATCTTTTTCAAAGCTGCACCAAGACTCTTAATTGATTACATCTTTTGGAAAAAAACAACAACCAGACCTTCCACTAGCAAACGAGATTAATTTGGATGGAGCGGTGTGCAGAAGTATAGGGCGCAACGGTCAACTTTGATCCGCGTTCCTTATTGACCGTTACGTTTGCATCTGATTATGCGTTAACCTGTCTCGCACTTTTTCGGGGCTAATATCCGTTTGCTGGTGAAAATTGACTGCATGCTTTCGTGTTTCTGAATCTCCTACTGTGTTTTTTGTTTAAAGGCTCGATGGCAAGCACGTGGTGTTCGGTCGTGTCGTTGAAGGCATGAACGTAGTCAAGCGAATAGAGGTGAGCACTCATAATGTCCTTTTCACTAACTGCTTGTTAAACTTACTTTTTCTGGCAAGCGACTGACCAATTATGTATTCTTTCGTACTAGGCTACTGGAACTAAGTCTGGGACACCGAAGGAGCCAGTTCTTGTCACGTATTGTGGCGAGCTTGTGTAATGCCTCGTTCTGTGTCTATTTTTGTACAAAATAAAAATACAACAGACCAATTCGACGTATTTCCGTCAAGAAAGGAGAAGGAGGGGAACGAACAGTTCGCTTTGTATTTAATCGCACCATCATTTGGTGGTGCTCTTTAGTGTCACAGTCGAGTTTCCATCGACTGGTGAGATTCGGACAAGGGAACTGGTCTGGACGTGCTCAGTTTTTCAGATTTCCAATTTGTAACCAGTAGTTGAATGTCCTCATAGGTCACGCTCTGAGCGTAATACAAGAGCTGGGGAATCAGGTGTTACTTCACTTGGGCCATGGCTTGACGCCCCGCGGTTGCGTCGAGCGGGCCATCTTGTCCGAGTCCTGGTTTCGACTCAAGGTCTTCAATGCGAAAGGCAGATTTAGTGGCTGGAATTTAACGCCAAGTCTTGAATTAACTCGAGCACTTAAGCTTAGCAATAAATTATTATGCTTATTTGTTAGCGATTATCATCCCTGACTAATGGAACGCAGTAAATGAAGAAAGGGTTACCTAGCTTAATCTTAGGTGATCAAGTAAACAGTGAGTGATTCTGTACGCTCTCATCGGATAGTTACTGGGGTTCTCAATTGAGTAGCTAGCGTGTCTCATTTGACGACAAATCAAATTGGCGCTCATGATTCGGGGTGTTGGCCCTTTAAGCACTTAAAGTTCAAGGACCAAGTAAAATTGGATTGCAAGCCTGTTGGCGGAAACGGGTGGTTCTACTCCCCATCCCACGTGCTTTAAACACCTACCAACACGGGGTTCGTTTCACCATGATGGCGTTACTGCGTGGAGTTGTCATCAGTCAATCAAGGGATGAACGCAGGTTGAAGACTGGAGTTTCGGCTGCTTGGGGGGACTGCTCACGTAGCATGAGTGTAGACAAGAACGTAAGGTCTTGGGTCTTAAATATGGTTGGCGTTTTGCAACGAATGCGGCTGAGGTGATCTGGAGTGTGGTGATAGCCGATGCATCGTTGGCGTGTGCAGAGGGGTACGTGCGCGAAATCCAAAAGATTAAACAATTTGTCGGCATTATTGACTGCGACACTTTACTTTCACCCAAATCTTGTTCACCTTCAATCACATCGCTTCTCATGGTGCTCAGCTAACACATTTGCCTACCAGCACACTTCCCTAACCATTCGTATAGTACACTGTTTTTACTGGCTAAACTATCATGCGCTAGCTTCCTACCAGGTCTCTCCTACATCGGGTCAGGTCTGTTTGAGTCAAATCACCAATTCGTTAATTCAACTATTTGAAATGCTCTCGCGACCTCTGTGGACAGCTGTCACGCAATTGGGGGGGGGGGTGTTTTGGCCTATTGTTCTGTGCACAGGACTAGCTACTAAATACCTCAAATCAGCATCCATCAGAAAAAAATAAACCTTTTCCTTCATTGAAACGCATTTTCTCGTGTCCAGCGTAAAGTTGATTTCCCTTCTTTCCCAATGTAAATGTGAAAACTAGAAAAGGTTCCTTATCAGATTTAGGGCTGTTTGAAGTTTGCCATAAGATACAACTGAACCGTTTTGACTTGGACTGAAGTTCGGCCGAGAAGGCGTAACACGAAATGCTTTCACAATGGAAGATAACTAGCTTAATTCAGCCAAGTAAATTGTCCCTAAAGATGGACTGAGAGATGGCTATAGTTTGATAAAAAAGCCCATTCAACAAGTAAGAAAAAATATATAATTTAAGTTTACACCTGAAAAAGTTTCATTCATACAGAGAATTTCAACTGAAAATTCTACTCCGAATGTGGCTTGTATCTATAAATACAAATACACGGTTTTGCGGTATTAGTACGAAGCAAAGGGGCGGGCGTCGGGCATTCAGTCCGTGGATGCTGTAGAAAGGTTGGCGAAGAGCGTGGGGCTATCACATTGTATGACAACAGCTGAAGGGTCTGCGCTGGCTACCGTAGTTGAGTGTGTCGGTGGAAAGGAATGGAGAGCCGGGTCTGGGCGGTCTGTGCTCTTCAGCCGGCGAAGTCACTGGGAGAGGTCCCTGTCGAAGCAGGGGGTTAGGAGGGGCCGCATACGAGGCTTGGGAGGAGTAGGGTCTTTTGGGGGTGCGGCTACGGTGATCCCGAGTCGGTGGTGGTGGTCTCTCGCTGGGACACTTGGGCAAGACATCCACTACGGGCACCATGTGGCCGTTGGAGTTTCTCTGCATCGGCCGGACGTAACTGGATGGCGAGGCGCTTGATTCCGAGGGACTCTTGGCTGGGGAGGGAGTGTCACCGGATGTGGTCGTGGACGTGTTAGTGTTGTTATTTAACTCGGGCGAATTCAAGCGCACTCCACTACCATTGGCCCTCAAGTCCTTCAAGTTTTATAAAGGGCAGATTATTAATGCTGTAAAATGGTGAATTTGTCCAAACACATTCATTGATTGTGTTGATGGATTGATGGATTTATCAATTACGTAGTCTATACCGAAAATGTGTGCCTTGAAGTAACATAAGTCAAGGCATAAAACACACGAACGTGAAATTTCCGGAAAGTTTAGCCTTTCGTTGCAAGCGTCAAACATGATTGAACCACATCGTATCTGAAAAGGCCAAATTGTAGCATGTGAAATTGACACCGGAGGCCACTAAACCGTTGTCACTATCGTAAAGATTAAGCTGTGCTATAGCACTTGGATACCGTGGGTTTCAATGGAAATATTTCCTACATCTGTTCAGCTTAAAACTGGAATACCCTCTTGTGGGGATTCAAATCTCGGTCTATGCATAGATCAAACTGGCAGTTACTATGCTACTTTCGGCTTCAGGTCTGCTCGCGTTCAGGTCAAGATAAAGGGACCCTTTCATACCTAAATATACCTTTAGAAGTGGAATTTAGACTTATTTCTGATAGACGACAACAATTTCCCTAGAATAGCACTGGAAAATGTGTGATCGAACAAAGTATCGGTAAAAATTAAGTCACAAGTTGAGGTTATCATAGGCTGGTTTCTGCATGAGATTTACACATCTCACAGTATCTACGAAATGCAAATTAACCGACCCGTACGGCCCTAGGGGGAACAGAAGGAGGGACGTGGATGCGTGTGATCGGGGTTTTCGCGGCCCCGGTCTCGGGCGATGGAATGTCGTGGGGTTTCGTTTTGGGGATGATTGGGAGGATCTGGCGCATTGGTGGGGGCACAGGCTGGCCAGCGGTGACGGGGGGTTTGGGAGGGGGTCGCGGGAGTCTCTCTACCCCGTTCTCGCCCTCTTCACTGGCTATCTTCTCACCCAACAGCTTCTCACTCACAGCCTCCGCGTGGGTTAATCGACGTTTGTCGCGCATTGATGTGCGCAGGATTGAGGTGTTACTACAATTTTGCAATTAATATTCAAGGTTATTTGGAGTGGGTACTGTCAGTCAGTCAACCAGTCAGGCAACATTCTTCCTGCTCTCCTGTTTCCAGATTTCACAAAGTTTTTTGGCAGAGGACTGATACAACAACGGTTACTGCGTTTTCGGAGTTCTGCTAAGCAAGATTAAACCTGTTGAGAGATCTTCACCAGGTCATGCAGTGCATAGGAATTATCAAATGCATGAAAAGATTATTGGTACACAAAATTGGGAAAAAGGATTAACAGATGTCTTCGGTGCCTTAAGAGGAACTGATTCTAATGAAGCAGAGTTCAGTTGGCCTTGTGTGTTAGACGCTGGATCGCGTCTTTAGCGCACCTGACTACTGTTTTATTGTCCGTTTAGATCTCACATGAAAGAATGTCAGTCCAGCAAACCTTATTGGACGTGCACAGTCATTTCAGTTTTTTTCTAGTTTCTATTTTTCAGGGCAAGCTTTGGACTGTCAACAACTGGTATGAACGTGATCGAAATCCGTCACGTGGCTTCGACACTCACCTACCACGATATCTATGGGTGATGAGGCAATCTTGACATCAGCGTTCTCCAAAATGTTGTGTATAAAATTTTTATTAGTGGAGACCGACCAAAGATAGCTTCTAATTATGGACTGTTCCCTTACAAACAAAGAACGTGGACCATTTTATCAAGACAACGGCCAGCTGAATGATGGCATTTGTAATGATTGATTGGGAACACCACAAAAGCCTTGTGACATGTCTCTGCTAGCTCAATAGTGAAGGAAGTAAATCAGTCTAGACCCGTCAGATCAACATTTGAAATGGTTTATAAAAACTGCGAAAATTCTAATCACTACTTATTGTTAATTGTTGGCGAACTTGACAACCAAATGAGCCTTAACTACATAATGATTAAGATACCCAAGGTTCGCAAAATGTTCACGATTTTTCCGGAAAAAGGACACATTGTATTCTAGATTATTTCAGATGTTTCTCAATAATCTTGAATTACGCCCAGAAACTAGGGTGTGTTTGGGCTACTATGACACGACACTCCTGTGTTATTACCTTTAAGGTCGCATCAGGCAGCACTTAGTGCCAGCCGGGCTATGCTAGTGCGTGATTAAAAGTGTCGCGGTAATAGCAGTGGCGACACCGCATTTCCCGAAATTCTCGCAAATTCGCAAAATGACATGCTTGAACAAAGAACACCCAAGCCAGGTGATACGCCCACTTGGAAAACGAAACAGATCACTTTCGCACCTTGTCACTGCAAAGTGTAAAGATTGAATTGTTTCATTTAATTCAAAGAGTGTAACCCACTTTTTACGCAGTGAGGGTCCCCGGCTTCTTATAGTGGTCTGGTTGGGGTTACTCTGCTTGATTGCATTTCGTAGCTCCTCCCGCTTGTCCCAAACCTCCTGAAGCTTCACCTTGAACTCCCTTGAATCGCAAATGGCTACAATATGTAGACAAAGAGGTTCGATCGTGTGTGCTTCAAATTTGGGTTGGGTGAAATAAAATTTTATGACTTGCAACTTCTTTGAGTTTGATTAAATAAACGCCTTGGGAGAGCTAGTTCAAAAAAAACGCAACGTTCCTAGATTTGGTGCTTTTGAAACGAGGCGTGGTTCCAGTGGTAACTGCCCGAAACCTGCCCCAAACTCATTGATATTTTCAAAAACGTTGTCTTACATCTGATTAGTCATAAAGTGCCTAGCTGCCAGAGATAACTATTCTGGTAAGCTATCAAGTCAGCAATGGTAATGTTAAGATTAAGCCAGTAAAAGAAACAATCTTCATATTGTAAAATGGTACTGTAGTATTCACAACAAGAAATAATTAGCTGCTCATCACAATGAATTCACAGGTAAATTTTCACGGTCATGTTCACATGCATAGGACTTTAAAACACTCGCATTGTTATGTTTGGTTAACTAAACTAATGCACAAATTCGGTGGATGCGGTTCATAGGAGATATCAGGTGAATTTCAGGTGACACCAGAACAAAGATGTTGTTTGGCGGTTTCAATTTTGCATCAGAATAATTGCCGCACAACACTTACAACTAAGTCGAGAGTGCGTCTTGTTGTCAGAAAAGAGTACATTTTGTCTAACTCAAAAAATTTAGCAAAAAAATTAGACTATATAAATAGACTTCATTATATACGAACATATGGGTTCCTATTGGCAAAATTATTTGTTGGACAGAAACGCAAAAAACTTATTTAATCCTACATGCAGTTTCAAAAAACCAAAATGATCGATTTTGTAACATACTACGATCACTCTGGCTGACTCTCAACTCCCTCATCACATAAATGAAGGCCACTGCCATAAAGTGTACTTTTTGAGACTAGCTGTGATGGTCGCCACAATCAAACACCCCACAACAACCAAATGCTTAATCAAATCCCAAAAAATGTGGTGAGTGAAGAGCGCCTTCACGGAGGAAAGTCTTGCTTTTCCTCTTGTGATTTCAAAATTAAAAAAAGGCTTGTTTTATCATGCCGGCGAGTGACGCTATTCAGCTCTTGACAAGCCTGCGGCCAAGCGATTGTGTACAATGTGACCGGTAAATGCAGGTTTGAGTCGAATTTGGAACTTGGCGATGGCTCAATCCCGTAAAATTCTATTCATTGAAAAAAGTTTGGAGTGTGAAAAGGGTTGTCTAAAGTAGGCAATGAAGGTCCTCGTAGTTTCTGCAATTATTTTCAGTCATATAGACTGCTGTGTAGAATTTGCTTCGTTTTTCCAGCGCAGATGTGCAAAATAATAGGATTTCTTGGCAATCTGCACAAATACGCACAGTGAGGAGTGACGCGCAGAATCGTTTTCTCAACAAAACGTCGGTGGGCAACCCAAATTTCCTCTATTTACACCTCCTCCAGTGCTATTTTTCGAGAGCCATTACACCACAGGTCAGCACGCCGTAAACTTGCAGTGAATCGTGTTCATTCACGTTCACTAACCTGGTCGTCGCAGTCTCGGACCC